>APFE030683649.1:6372-69877 GCA_000404065.3 Pinus taeda | reverse complement strand
CTTAGACTCCTATATATAGAAAGGAGGTTTTGTCATTTGAATCATCCAAGAATTGTTCATTTATGTAATTTAAAGGAGGTTTCCCCCTCAAAGAGGCTGAATTCTAAGGCGTTGATCTATCTTTTCTATCTTTTCTTGAGCTGGTTTCATAATAGAGTCAATCAAGCAGAGGCAAAATTTAACTAAGTCTAGGTTAGAGCCTTTTAATGAGAAAATAGATAGGTTATGCACTCGTAGGGCGTGCTCAGTTGAGAAAAAAAATTGTAATACATCTTTATTCTTCCGATTTAATACAAGCAGACGTTGGGGCTTTTAGCAGTTTGTTTTCTGGAGGAAAAATACTTGTTGCATGTGTGTCATTTCTTATTGCATATCTAAACTTTTTTCTCTAGATTGTGAATTAATGTCCAAAGAGTAGTAGAGTAGATTTGTGTCTTATGATTTTGATTAAAACTTCATGAGCAATTGCAAATCTACTCCCTAATTTCTACATGGTACCAAAGCTAGATTTGTAGAAATTTCTACATGGTATCATAGTAGGATTTACATTGGAACCAATCCTTGAAGTCCTCATGTACAATGATCATTGAAGAAATAATGAGTTGTTAGGAGGCAGAGATATGGAGCCCTAGTTCAAGGCAGATCCAGAAGACCCTATGTGCAAAATTCTTAATGGAGCTAGAAGGCTACTAGTGGGAAAATCAATGAGCCAATGTTTAGTGACACAAAAAAGAGATGTGATCATTGATATTGGTAGATTGAGGAGCAACTAGATTTCCCACTGGGAGATCGAAAATCAGAGGGAGTCTACTTTCAGAGGGAGAAGCACTATGGAAGCTATTACTTCAAGATCTAGGGAGATTAGACTCATTATTGCAGTGGTTGTAGCAACAATGCATAAGCAGTAGCAGAGAAGTAGCAACAACAGTATGAGTAGATCAGATTTTGCCATGCATGTAGCTATACCTCCAAGAGTGAGGTGGGGCGATGTAGATCCTTAGTCCCAATGTAGCAGAAATTTGGGCAAGGTCCATTGAGGCATTCTCCTCATGGATCATTACCTTTCTACATGAACCCATAATATTCAGTAGAAGGAGGATTAGTGTCAGTGAGATACTGAGGAGTGTAGAGGAGTGTTGATAGAAAAGCAGGAGGCTCAGTAGCAAAGTCAACAACAACACAATTTTCCCAGTAGACAATTGCAGACATAGTTGATTCAATTTTTTTTTATGCTTCTCAGTTGCAGATGTTGCAGTATCAGCAAAAATGGTGAGAGGTGTTGCATGGAGTACATTCCACAGGTGCAAGATAGGGGTGGTTGATATCCCCTTCTTGTTGAGAGGGAGTGTTGAAAAATGCAACAATAAAGTCTCAATTTTGATTTTTGCCTTAATCAAATTGAGGAAATTCGAAATTATTCCACATCATCACACAACTTGGAGGAGTTAACTGAGATGACATGACTCTTGTCACTCATTTAAGAACACTCAATTCTAGTTAATGATTCGAAGTTCAGTTTACTTGAGTTGATTCCTAAAAAATAGGAGTATAGCTCAGTTAATCTGAGTTGGGGGCATGAAGTTTAGTTGTGTGCAATGATTCCTAAATTTTAAGAGCCTAGATTGAGTTAATTTCAGTTGTATCAATTTAATTAAGTTGAATTTAGTTATGGTAAGTTAAACTAGTTTTAACTGTTGGAGGAACTAGTGGAAGGTCAAGTTGTGGAATTTTGACTTCAACCACATTCAATAATCATCGAGATAACTGATCAATCATCCTAATTAGTTCATGCATGCAAAAAATTCGAGTTACCTAGTTGAGATGGAGATTCTAAGGCATTGTACTAACAGTTGTAGACTATTCCAATGTGTACAGATGGTGCATGCAGTCAGAGGAAGAACCTAGAGGAATTGCGCAATCCAATTTAGAGAATTTCCTAATTAATAGGGGCTTAATTCCTCAAGGAACAACACAAGGAAATAAGAGCTTCGAGGGCTTGAAAATTGGTTAAGTGTTGGCCAAAGTCAGTCAGTCAAGCAAAGGTAAAATTTGACTAAGTCTGGGTTAGAGCTTTTCAATGAGAAAAGGGATAGGTTATGCACTTGCAGAGTGTGCTCAGTTGAGCAAAGAAATTGTAATACATCTCTATTCTTCTGATTTAATGCAAGCAGACGTTGGGGTTTTTAGCAGTTTTCTTTCCCTAGGAAAAATACTTGTTGAATGTGCATTATTTCTTATTGCATGTCTAAATTTTTGGTTCTAGATTATGAATTTATGTCTGTAGAGTAGGTTCGTGTCTTGTGATTTTGATTAAAACTTCATGAACAGTTGAAAATCAACATCATAATTTCTACAATCCTTTCTAATAAATCTCCTGCAAAAACCAATCAAAATTTAAATAAAATGTATTAGCTTTGCACATAAAAATTAAAGTTCCAGAAATGAGAAAACAAACTCTCAAATTAAATAAATAAATTAAAATAAACTCATGCTTCCCATTGATCATTGTCAATACTTCTATGGCTCAAGAGGGCTATTGTCAATCCAATTTGCAACAATTGAAGTTTTGGTAGATGAAATTGTTGCAAAACAAATTTCCTAGATTAATTTTTGTTACAATTTCGTAACAGCTGAAGTTTTGGTAGATGAAATTGTTGCAAAACAAATTTTCTAGATTAATTTTTGTTACAATTTCGTAACTTCATCTTCTGCTAATATTTAGGCATATTTAATGACCAAATATAGTTAGTTTGATATTCCTAGATTGTTCTCTGGGATTTGAGCTTTCCAATGATCCATCTTGGGCCTAATTTGGCCAAGTAAAACTCAAGAAACGAGCGTCCAAAGTTGAAGTGTCAAAATTCGGGAAAATGCATGAGTGGGTAACATTTTAGTATTTTATTAATATGTATAAATTAAAATATAAAATTAAATGAAATCTAATTTTAATCTAACAAAATAATTTAAATTAAATAAAATTATTAATATTTACAAAATAAATTAAGTAAATTAATAGAAATTCTTCTAGAAAAACCACATTGACAACTTAAGGTCGACGCGTCAGGACAAAGATGGAGAGCAAGATCCAACACATCAACTATTTATAGTAGAGATGCAATGATAAGATTCTTTAACAATCACTAAGTCAAATATTTTAATATTAAAAAATGGAACAAAGATGGAGAGCAAGATCCAACACATCAACTATTTATAGTAGAGATGCAATGATAAGATTCTATAACAATCACTAAGTCAAATATTTTAATATTAAAAAATGGAACCTTATAGGATTCTAGAATTAATTAAAATAAACAATTTATAATTTAATAAATTAATAATCTAATTTCTACAATTTCCTAAATTTATATTTCAGTTTTCTGACTATTATATTACTTATTTAATAAAAAATACTATTTATAACCAAACATTTTATTAAAGGAAAAAAAAAATTCAACCAATAATTGAATTAAAAAAGGATAAGTATGAAGATATATAATCAAATGTTCAAATCAAAACCAAATAAAATCAAATAAATCAAAAATTACCATTCAAATAAAATAAACTAAAAAATAGAATAAATTATTTATTATTAACTTATTTATTAAAATAAAATTAGATACAACATGGGCTACAGAGTAGCTAGTACATGCTTTTTACTTTAAATATAGCTTAATTAAACTAAAATATAATAAAGACAAAATTCATCACAAAAATAAAACAACTAATAAAATGTTGTATTTGTAACAACATTTCGGTAAAAATCACATAAAATAAAACCCCATCGACGTGTTTCAAACCAACCAGTGTGGTTCATCTTCAGCACAAGATGAGGAATCAAATCTAGGCAATGGAATAAATAGATGATGAGAGCAACTAACTAGTCGTTAAAAAATAACAGTTAGTTTGACAAAAAATTGAAATAACTAATTAAGCTTTCACCAAAAATTTAAAAAGAATTTTACTTAATAATTAATATTATTTAGATTAAGTTAACATATTATTTATATAATAAATAAAATCAATAGAATAATCTCATTTTAATAATAATTAATATGAATATATTATATTAAATTATATTTGTATTATAATAAAAATCTATTTGATAGAAGAAATAATCGAGGAATATATTATTATGGAGATAATATTATAAGAATTTAGTATTATAATATATAAATAAAATATAAAGAATAATAAGAATTAAATTTATGGAGATACTATTATAAGAATTAAAATTCTAATAAATAAATAATAAAATAATAAAATGATTAATTAATATAACTAATATAATATATATATATATATGTATATATAAAATAAGAAATAAATTTATGAAATATTGTTAATAAGAATTGGAATTCAATAGATAAATAATAAAAATAATAAATAAATAAATAAATAATAATAATAATAATAAGGAAAGAATAAGAAGATAATAGGAAAAACATGAAAAAAATTCTAGGAAGAAAGAGCAGGGATCCAACATCTGTTGATAATCTAACCATCGTCTCTGTTCAGATTGATGGGCCTTTTTTCGATCTCTAAAGCCTCTCTAAATTTCCGATAATGAAAGTGGTCAATCCTAGCGATGACCCTCGCCTCTTCTATGCAAATGTGATGATTGGTTTTTTTTGCATGTTTTGCTAAAGCGAAGGAGCGCGACCTTCCATGCTTGATGTCTGCATCATGCTCACAAATCCTTTGATTTATTGACAGACGAGTCTCACCAATATAAGGAGTCCCATAGGAACATGGAATAATATAAACACCCTTCCCATCCTTAGGGTTAACAGGGTCCTTGGCCGAATGAAGAGAACTTCAAATAATGTGAAGGGGTCTAAGAGAAGAAGGAATATTATGCCTTTTTAGGATCCTAGCGATTTTATCTGTGGTCCCCTGAATAAAAGGAAGATGAACTCCGGAAGATCGATCCTTGGGATCAATCCTCTTCTTAGGACCTCTTCAGCATTAAGGAAAACTCTACGACCTTGGGACTTACTATAACCATTCCTAATAAAGACCTCAAGGAGGCGAGCCTTTTCATCACCAAGGTGATATTCATCAGAAACTCTCAGTGCTCGAGTGGCTAAGGTGTTGAGAACACCTAGTTTTTGAGTTGTGAAATGATGAGAGTTAGCACGAAGATATTGCTTTGTGTGAGTTTTCTTCCGAAAATCTTGATGAGAAAAAGAACCATCATCCTTTTTTAAAATGAGAACGTCAAGGAAAGGCAGGCTGCCCTCAACCTCAACTTCCATGGTGAACTTTATGGAATTCGATTGATTATTAAGATGTTGGTAAAACAACTCCAACTTCTCTTTCCCATGAGACCAAACGGCACAAGTGTCATCCACAAACCTTTTCTATAGCCTAGGTTGGAAAAGGGTTGATGACAAGGCCTTAGATTCAAAGAACTCCATAAAGAGAATGGAAACAATGAGGGAAAGAGGAGAACCCATGGAAACACCACAAGGTTGTTCATAAAATTTACCTTCAAAACTAAAGAAAGTAGAGGTGAGGCAAATCTTAACTAAAGAAGCAGTATCAGGATCTGTGATACGATTGATAACATCAATAGACCCATTAATAAGGATATTCGTGAATAATGAGACCACATCGAAACTAACCAGCGTGTCTTTTGGATCAATTCTGATATCCTTTAACTCATCAACAAAGGAGGATGAATCTTTAACAAAGGATTCAGTCCGACCAACAAGAGGCTTGAGCATGTTAGTAAGATATTTAGCAAGAAGATAAGTCGACCCTCCTATAGTGTTGACTATGGGGCGAAGGGGTGCCCCTTCCTTATGGATCTTAGGAAGACCATAAATCGTAGGAGTGAGAGGGTTGCTCTCAATAAGTTTCTTACTCAGAGAGCTAATAGTGCTACTAGATTTTATGGCTAGCACAACTGTTTTAGAAATATTTTTTAAGGGATTCTTAGCAAGCTTTCTGTAGCTCCCACTATTACAAAGGTGATCTAACATTTTATTTCGGTAATCCTCCCTATTAAGAATAACAACTGCACCTCCTTTTTCAGCATTTAGAACAATTATGTCCTTGTTATTGTTTAAGGCTCTGAGAGCTTCGAACTCAAGATTGTTAAGGTTGTTCTTAGGGGGTTTAGCCTTTCTTAAGATAACCGCGCAATCTTGCCTAATAATATCTTTAGAAGCCTCCGGTAGATCCCTTATCCCAAATTCAATGTCACAAACAATGTCATGAATGGGGATTCTCCTCAGAGCAACCACAAAGTTTAAACCCTTCTCCAAAAGACTGAAAAAGTGAGAATCAAAAATCAAATGCCATTACCAAAAATTAAGAAATATGATTAAATAATATTTGGGTCCCTGTCTTGTCCTCCTAGTTTTTTAGGTTTCTTTTTGGGATTTATTTTATTTGTTTGTTTATCTATGTAGGTATTGGCGTCCTTTTTATAGTATTTATTGTTGATTTATTTTTCATTAGAGTTTATTTTCTTGATCCTTCGTCTTTTTTTTTTTTAATGTATTTTATCATCTTATTCGTTCTTAACTCCTTTTAATATTATTTTTTTATTTGTTTAATGGGCCTGAGCCCCATATGCTATTGTTGACCCCATTTTATTTATTGATTAATTTTCGGAGTTGTCTATAATGCGACTTTTTGGAGATTCCGGTGACGGAATCCGGCGGAAGAAATGAGGTTAAATCTTGATTTTTAGCATTTAAAATGGTTTTTTAATAACTGTATATTTGGATTCAGCGCCCTGAAAAACCCCTGGGAGCCATTGATTGTGCAGAAACTAGCTATCAAACTTGCTATTCCAATGAAATTCCTGCCGGATTTTGACCGGAAAAAACCGCCAAGAAAGACTTTCAAAAAGTCGCGTTATAGACTACTGCTTAATTTTCTTTATATCTATATATATATATAATATATAATATATATATATAATATATATATATATATATATATATATATATATATATATATATATATAATATATATTTGTTTCTATTTTTATTTATTTATATATATTTTTTGACTTGTGTATAATTTAATTTAAATTTATTTAGTTTTCCATTAATTACGCCGTAAGGCGATCCCTCTGAAATCAACTATCCTAACTGCCTCCGTGTCATAATTTGTACCATTAGATATTTTGTTAGACGATTGAGTCAAGATGATCCGTCGATTTGAACTACATGACGGTTGTTAGCTTTCCCAATTGTACAAACTAATTTGGCTGGTGAGCCAAACGTGTTTATTTCCCCCCATGTTTCGCTTTGGATAGCTAATCGATTGCAACTGCTCTGGATAGTTACTTGGCTACTGAGTCAAGCGTGTCTATTGCAACTGCTATGGATAGTTACTTTGGCTGGTGGAACTTATGCGCTTGGGCTTGTTGCATGTACTCAGTGTGGTTGAGATGGGCAATTTTTCAGAAAGGAAACAAGTCACTCAAGAGTGTAGAGACTACCTTCTTTGGATCTGTGCTCGGGCTTGTTGCATGTACTCAGTGTGCTTGAGATGGGAAATTTTCCAGAAAGAAAATGGTTTGACGGTTGCCATTTGTTAAATGGTTTGGCCGTTTCTTAACAGTGGGATATCTTATTCTCTAAGTCGCAGCACCAACACGACACAGTCGCCATGGATCTCCACTAATAAAACACTAGCCAAAGCATGTAAGGGATGAAGATGACATCATTTCAAATGTTTGTTCAACCGCCGTGTTTTCCCCTGTTTCTGCTGCTTCGGAACGGAAGGCTTGTTATTGAAATCTGCATAGTTTTCTGGAATCTTCTGCAATTCCTCTTCAGTATCTGCCAAAGGTACTTGTTGTGAAATCCTATTTAGATGAGCATTTATTTTATTTCTAATAATTTTCTCGTATTTAAAGTGTATTTCTTTTCCCTTTAGTAATGTTTGACTTGTGGTTGGATGTACATTTGGGGATTTTTATATCTCCTGTTATGAACGTTGTATTTTCAAGAATAGAATGTTTTTTTATTTGTTCTTTCGTTGGCTCTTCATTAATTAATAGGAATAATTCTTGGTTTTACGAACATGCATGAAAGGATGGAAGGATTGTGAAGTCCAATCCATGCCCTTCTTCGGCCCTGGTGATCTGTGGGAGTCGTTTAACGAGTGGAGTGCATATGGTGCAGGAGTAGCGATAGTTATGAATGGAAGAGAAACTGTTATGCAATATTATCTATCATATCTTTTTGCTTTCAATCTTTATTTATAATATAGAACCACTTTCTAAATTATAATATTATGTTCATAGCATTATTATTCACATCTACAATCCAAAAACAAGCTAAAGAGATAACAGATTTCTTTTCAACGAAGGTATGATTGGAGTTAAATAGCATAACAGAAAAGATCCTACGTTTGGCTTCTCATATTCATTTACAAAATACAGTTGCTCTTTGTATTATAATGTTATGTTGAGAAACCCTTTTTACATGGAAAATGGGATAGAGATGTTAAGTTAATAAACTTGGGTTAAGTAGATTTGTCAATGCAATAAGCGTAATTTAAGAAAATGCGGAAACAAGGTATTTAGATGTAAGTATCAATCTAATGTGGCATGTATATCTTTGGTCGTTAAAATAGAGCAATTTTCCATTACTAACATCAAATGGCGAAGAGCTGCCCAGCACTGAATGTTCTACGTTCGATGTGCTTGTATATTGCAAACTGCAGTGGGGTGGAACAGTAGTCGAGCAACTACTCATATGATAGCATAGCAGAAGAATGCAGGTTTACCAACCATTTAAGAAATAGTTATGCTGCACAGTAAAGGTTGTATATATTAATGTTTGATGTGGTGCGAGATATGTTTTAATTAATAAAAATGACTATTATGTATCTGTTGTTGTAGTGTAGTGCAAGAACTGTAAGAGAGCTTGAGTTTTATCTGATAAAAATATAATTTTATCACTAATATAAATAGTATTTTATTTGTGTGGCCTTGCAAGGTCAACTTTAGTTTAGGGTATTGCAAAAGGTATTCTTAATGGCTTCACCAACAGGGTATTTCATAATAAATCGAAATAGAATATTCTTCGACATTAACCCAGCAACGTACTCTGTAAATTCCTTCCTTTTTTGCTTTGTGATGGTTGTTTTCCAGTATTTTGTTTTATTTATAGAAAATATATTTGTTGTTGGATATTATTTTAGATCATTGGACAATATTTAATTACTTAAAAAAATTTAATTACTTGAAAAAACATTTTAGGACGGCTCATTTTGGCGGATTATTTGGCAGCCGATGCCTGCCATCTAAAATATTAAAGAAGAATATTTTAATGTTGTATATAATAAAATATTCAATGATGTTAAATTAAAAAATTTCAATTTACATAAAAAGAGGAATGTCAAATTTCTAATTCAATGTGATATATTAATATTATTTTTAAAAACCAACCTAGAAGTCATGACTTTTTTAGTGTATAAATTGTTATTGTAAATTTTTTAAATAGGCAGGTGAAAATGTTGTAAACAATAGTGATAAGTGAACTTATTGCTATTTTTGTATATTACTTTACATATAAAAATGCATCTCTTTATGTAATGGAGATTGTTGTTTATATTTTCAACATGTTGATAAATATATATTTAAGTGTATGCCATATGATAACCATGCAAATACACTGATAAAACACTTTTATCATTGTAAATTAATATTGGACTTTGGTATATGGGCATTGGAATCTGTATATTAAATTACAATATTTTTTGTTACAATACATACTTTTGGGTGGGGAAAAGAACAACCAAGTAGCCTAACCACCCAAGATAACTTCAATTGACAAATTAAATACCATAATTAGTTATAAATTATCATAAATTTAGTTATAATTTGAAAAAAAAAATATTATAAAAAGATAGAAAGATTTTTATAATTTGATTATATTTTTTAAAAATATTTTAAACAATATTAGATAAATATTTAAATAAATAAAATGAATGAAATCAACATCACTCTCGCAATAAAATAGAAAATGATATAATGTTTATAAGTAACCAATCAAAAATATAAAGTGATATAATGCTATCAGCGTCACTCTCGCAATAAATGCTTATAAGTAACCAATCTAAAATAGAAAGTGATATAATGCTAATAAGTACCCAATCTACTAATCAAATACTACTAAAAATTCGTATTTAAATCAAAATGTGAGCCCGACAAATCTAAGAAGTTGTTTGGTTTTTAGAGTACTAATGAGAATCACGGAAAAAGAATATATATAAAAGTTAAATGTTTTAAAGCCACAACAATGGTCATACATAAATGCCCTTGTGTTGTGTTTTTTAATTAATGACGAAAATAAAAAGGACATGTACAATGTAATCACATCATGATGTGATTTTGTATTAACGATGGGAATAGGGTTTTATAGATAACAATTTGATTGAATGATGCATATGGAACTTCAATCAAATTAAAAAGCATTTTTGTTGCACTTTAAATGCTATGTTTGTGATGCATAATTTTTCATGTGACACCATAATTTTTTCCAACACTTATTAGCAATATTAATGGCACAACATTATACAAAGTAGTTGAATTTGGAAGGGCCTTGGGTATGATTCCTCTAATATAGATTGTAAATGAGTCTCACCATGTGTATAGTCAAACAAGTCTATGCTTCAATCCTAAGTATTGTGGCATGCAAAATAGACGAAATCCCTTATATGAGGATCATCAAGTCCATTTGGGACCTAAAGCCATTATGTAATCTTTCAGGATTTTCTTTTTTGTTTTTTTTTATATGACCACCATAGGCATAATCACAAACAATGCATTTGATTTTGAAGTAGATTTTTTAAATGATATGAGGTTTTTTAACTCCTAAATTTGGGTGCGGTAAGTTCTACGACATCTAAAAAATGCGATTTCTCTTCTTATTCTCGATCCTCTTACTCAGAAACAACTCATCCCTCGACATCCTATGACCCCCAAAATATATGGGCAATCAATGATTCATAAAAAAGATATCTCGTTAAGACCCATAGTTACGCCTTACGACGTTTTCTTTGCAACATCTGATGCAATTGCTAGTTATTTTTAATTTAGTTTTTTTCATTAATTATTTATCAAATGATCTTGTCTTAATTAGGGTCTTGACTTGTTTTTATAATTTTTGACTCCCTTTTTTTTTAAATATTATTTCTCAAAAACTAGCTTCAGCTGTTTAATAGATAGTTATATATTATATATATTATATTATTATATATAGTTATATATAATATATATATAAATAAAATATATTAATAATATAATATAACTATCCACTTACCTTCTCACAAACCTGACCATTTTAGATAGTCGTTACTATTAATATTTTAATAAATTAATATGCATTATTTAATTTTATTTGTTCAAAAACTGCTATTTAATATATTTCGTACTAAATAATATTTGTTTTCAATATATTAATAAATTAATATCATAATTTAAATACTATTGTTCAAATATAGTTGTTACTTGAAATTATGTCTCTACATTGCTCTCTATTTAAGCCTTTGCCATGGTCTGCCTCTTCATCTGGTCCTGATGATGAACCACACTTGTTGGTTTGAAATGCGTCGGCCAAAATTTTCTTTTATGTGATTTCTACTTAAAGACTTTGCTTAATTAAATAATATTGTTTATATTAACATAGATACACTTTCCCCGGATGCGGGTGCCAGCTAGTCCAAGGCAGTTGATGGGACAAGGGTCACATGGAGGCCACATGCCGACCATGCGCCATGGTGACTTGGAAAGCGGTGGAGCAGGTCGCTCCTGGAAGGTGGCTTTAATAGCCACAGGACGGCAGCCTGGGTGCATTAACGCCCCAGCCTCACTTGATTGCACTGTTCAGTTCGGCTCTGCTATGGATTTGATAGCCACCTTAATGGCGGACGACCTCTGAGGAAGAGTAGGGAGCTCTATAAACAGAGGCCCCCTCTGCATCCCTGTCCACACTTGGCCTGAATCCTGGTTAATTCGGTTGCTGGTCCTGGTTAATTCGGGCTCTGCCCTGTTCTGTTCTTGCCCAGGCCTGCTTGTCCAGGTTGATTACACTCTGCATTACCCTGTTAACATGGTTCGAGAGCGCTAGAGGTTGCTGAGTTGTCGTGGCACTAACAGAGGAGGAACCTCGCGGCGCCCGGCTGATGAGGAGACCCGTCCACCTTGCCACTGCCCTCATTGTCACTGTTTCTGCCATTGCCCTAGCTCTGCAACCGCCAATCCTATCCGGCCTAGCCAATTCATGGAGGCAAGCTCTCCTGGGACCTCGTCTGCGCCCTTCTTTGTCTTTGCTATCTTCTCCTTCGATAGTCACCTGAATCGCCCGCGCATAAACGCCCACATCTCTGTTCTGTTCATCGATGAACCTGTGGACGATGGCAGTTCCAGTGCTCCGCCTGAGTTTGTTCCTCCGAGGGACGAGGCCCTAGAAGCTAAATTGGCCTAGGCAGGCAAAGGGAAAGCTGCAGAATTGCCGAATCCTCAGAGGGAAAGCAGCCAGCGTCAACCTGTAGCGGTCGCGGAAACTGAAGCCACGGTGCAGGACGAGGATTATTACAGACCTTGTCTAATCGTGGAGGAGGAGCCGGAGGAATAGCTCGCCGCATCGATTCAAGTTTGCTATTCGGTTCTGGTTTTGGTTCATGGTCTCTTCGGCCAGGTCTCTCTGTCCACTTGTCTCTGGTTGTCTATGTGTCATCTTGTCTATTCATGTCATTCTGTCTCAGAGGTATTCTGCCAACGTTGAGCAGAAGAGTTGGTTATTTTGGGGTTCGGTCCTTTGTTCTGGGGCTGGGCAAGAATGTCAGTTTGGCTCTCCCCTGCGTGGGAATTTTTTTGGGTCATATGGGTCTGGTCCTCTGTTTTGGTGGCTGGCAAGAATGTCAGTTAGGTTCTCCCCTGCGTGGGAATTTTTTGGGTCTCTGTTTTGGTGGCTGGCAAGAATGTCAGTTAGGTTCTCCCCTGCATGGGAATTTTCTGGGTCTCAAACGCATGCAACAGGCAGTCTTTCTCCTAGCTACACCTGGTTGATCCACTCTGTCATTATCTCGGGCAGATGGATCCCTCTGTCAGCGTGATTATAAAAGTATTTTGGCTTCATGTACATAATAGAATAGTTTAATTCAGAAAAAAAAAACATAGATACACTTTAATATATATGTTTATTTTATTTCTATATATTTATGTGTTTTTATTTTTTATTAGTATATATTTTTTATTAATTAGATTTATTAAAATATGTTTTTAATATAATAATAAGTCATCTTAAATTGAAAATATGGAAGAAAACACTATTAATTGGTGAAAATGGGAAAGAATAGAAAATAAAAAAAATAGTAATACATGAAGTTACTAAAGAGCCCACAATAAGACCTCAATTAATCACCTTACAAATAAATAAATAAAAATAATAATAATAAATAACAAAAATTGAAATTCTCAATGTTAAACTATGGAAAGCGAATAAATTTTTAGTCAAAGACAAACTAATACATAGTCAAAAGAAAATTGAATGCGTAATACCTTGCATGTGGCAGATATATAACTTATTTAATTTAATTTAATTATTTAAATAAAAAAATAAAATAATTTTCTAGAAAAAAAATAACTAAGACAAGAGAATGAAACCAAGGAGGGGAAAACAAAAGGGGATTAGGAACAAAGGGAAGGGACCCAAGAACCGCTAATCTTCCATCCATCATCCCTATTAAAAGTGTAATTCCTCTTCTCAATCTCGATGGCTTCCCTTAATTTACAATGATGGAAATGGTCAACCCTAGAGAAGACCTTGGAATCCTCTAAACATATATGTTGTTTAGTCTTCTCAACATATTTTGCTAAAGCAGAGTAGCGAGTCTTACGATGCCTAAGGTCAACTGCGTGCTCTTGGATCCTCTGATATATGGAACGACCTGTCTCTCCAATGTAGGGGGTTCCACATGAACATGGAATCAAATAAACCCCTTTCATGTTTTTAGGATCCACAGGGTCTTTGACCGATCTTAAAGACCCGTGAATGGTTTTTAAGGGTCTAAAGGTGGAAACGACCTTATGCCTGCTAAGAACACTAGAAATCTTATCAGTAGTCCCTTGGATAAAGGTAAGTTGGACATTAGAGGCCCCTTCAACTAACTCTTTCCTAGTTCGAGGACCCTGGCTAGCTTTTAGAAAAACCCTAATCCCTTGGAACCTATTATAACCATTCTTCTTAAAAACAATGAGGAGATGGGTTTTCTCATCCACAAGATGGTCTTCATCAGAAACCCTTAAAGCCCTAGTTGCTAGTGTGTTGAGAACACCTAGATTTTGAGCTGGATAGTGATGGGATTACACATGTAAATATTGTTCAGTGTGGGTTTTCTTACGATAGACCCGGTGAGATAAAAAACCATCATCCTTTTTTGAAATAAGAACATCAAGGAAGGGAAAACTTCCGTCAACTTCAGATTCCATGGTAAATTTGATGGAACTGGATTGATTGTTGAGATGCTGACAAAAACAAGTCTAATTTCTCTCGACCATAGGGCCATAAGATGAAAGTATCATCAACAAATATTTTCCACAATTTCGGTTTCAAATGAGCAGAAGCTAAAGCTTTAGATTCAAAATCCTCCATAAACATGGTCACAACAATAGGACAGAGGGGAGAATCCATTGCCACCCCACAAGTTTGCTCATAGAATTCTCCTTCAAAGCTAAAGAAGGTTGAGGTAAGACAAATATCCACAAGCTTGGCTGTATTAGGGTTAGTTATATGATTGATTACTTCAACAACCTCCTTAATAGCGATGTTGGTGTAAGGAGAAACAATATCAAAACTAACCATAAAATCCCTAGGTTCAAATTTAACCTCTTTTAACTCATTCATGAAGGAAAAAGGATCCTTGACAAAAGAACTAGACTTTCCAACCAAATGTTTAAGTTTATGGGCTAGATATTTAGCAAGGATATACACAGGCCTGCCAATGGTATTGATAATGGGTCTAAGGGGGCCCCCTTCCTTGTGAATCTTAGGAAGCCCATAGATTCTAGGAGTGAGAGGTTTGCTTTCGATAAGCTTATGACTTATGGAGCTCACGGATTTATTAGATTTTATTGCCAATGAAACAACTTTTGAAACCTTCTTAAGGGTGTTCTTGTCTAGCTTTCTATAGCTCCCACTATTGCATAAGTGATCCTACATTTTTCTCCAGTAATCCTCTCTATCTGAAATCACAACCACCCCTCCTTTATCGGCTTTAAGGAATATAATGTCAGGGTTATTGTTCAAAGCTTTAAGGGCTTCAAATTCCAACTTGTTAATATTTCTCTTAGGTTGCTTCGCTTCCTTAAGGATAACATAACAATATTGCCTATTGACATCCTTAACGTGATCAGGCAACTCCTTGATGTCGCATTCAATGGCGCAGATAATCTCTTCAACTAGGATCTTTCTTGAGACAAGGGCAAAATTTAACCCTTTCTCAAAGAGACGATAATCTAGAAGATCAAAAGAGAACTTAGAAAGATTAATTACACTGATTAAATTATAAATTAGTTAATTTACAAAAACAATAAAAAATCAAATCATTTAAAAATAATAATTGAAAAAAATGTTTTAATAAAATATTAAAAGAAAAAAGCGGCTTTTTGGCTCATTCGTGAGCCCATAAGTGTATAAAGAGGGGAGAGTGGACTAATAAGGGGACATGGAGTGGACTAATAAGGGGACATGGAGTGATAAGGAAGGAGGTGTGGGGCGGTGGGTGTCCAGAGGAATAAGGAAAGGAGGCTCGGGGTTATGAGGAGTCAGGGTTCTGGGAGATATAAGGAGCACAAGGTGAGGAAGAGGTGAAGAGATGTGGGTCAACCCATGACTTGGAAAAAGGAGAGACGAGGAGGAGATGGGCTCTGCATGGATTGGGCCCTCCCCACTTAATATTATATTAAAAAAAAAAAAAAAACTAAAACAACATACCCTCATATTAATATGAGAATAGGCGGAAAGGAGGAGCCGGGGGCCCGAGATGGAGGAGGAAAGGGGCGTGGGTTGATTTGCAGTGAACCTCTCCTTATATAAAAAATTACAACCACTTCATAAAAGAATGAGTCCGTGAAATTGAGAAAGCCTTGGAGTTATGTTAATGCGAGAGGCTAGATTTCCTGGATGCCCGAAAGTTTTTAAAAATACAATTAAAATTTCTTTCGGGTGTCGAGATAGTTAAATAATTTTTTTTTTTTTTTTTTTTTTTTTTTAGCTATATATATATTAATAGTTTTAATTAGGTACATTAGGTTTCTTGAGCCCGATGGTTTTGTAGGATAGTTAGTAATAAATAATAATTAATTAAAAGTTATTTAGAAACTAATTAAATTAAATATTAATATTTATAACTAGATTAATAAAAAACTACAATTAACCTAATTAATTAAGGTTAATTAAATTAAAAATTAATTAAATTTACAAAAATAAAATACATAAAATACATTTTGTATATTTTAAAGTTTGGGCAGTGAAAATCGCTGAAACTTTGAATAACCGTCATTTGCAAACCATAAGTCCAAACTCAGCGAAATTAGAACCATTAGGAAGCTAGCAAGAAACGCACCCAATGAAACAATCAAAACACAAATCCAAGAAATGAAAATCTGCCCCAAAATAAACCAAAATAAGCAAAATAAAAGTAATTTAGCCAGAATTTACATGGAGGGTTCCCATTATTATTATGAAGATAAAAAGGTAAAAATGAGGGGTTGTTGTTTTGCCACAACAATGATGGCACATGAGGAAGAACCAATTATCTTCGATTAAAAATAATAGAACAAAATTTACTGAAAAAATAGAAAAGATAGTTTTCAAATTTTTCCCGTACATAATGCCATTCTTCAAGGATCCCACATAAGACATAATCAAGGTAAATAAACTCCAAAAAATGAAAGTACTTGAATGTTCCAATCCTAAGACAATGAATCATAATTTAGGGAAGATTATTATCTTTTAATTCACTCTACTATTGGATAACAAATAGTTTAACCGTGGTGTTTTAGATTAGCATACATCTATCGAGTATAGATTACCTCTCTTTCCTGACATTTCTTAGCTGCCAACAAGCGTCCATAGACTCGACGAAGATGTCTCAATACCATACAAACATAACACTGCTGCCAGCCAGTGTCCATAGCCTTGACCGGTTTACTTGTACTTCCCACGTGTATGTGCTTTCAATTCTCTTATGCAACACCCTTTTGATCAACTTTAAATTAAAGAATTGCTTTTACAATTGGGTGAAGAGAGTGGGATGATACAAAAGGTGTTGTATTTAAAGGTAATAGATGTAATACTAGTTGAGGTTGACCCCATCAATTTTCTTTTCATATACCCAAGTAGAGGATTTTAAAGTGTGGAGGGATACAAGAGGTGTTCAAAGGCAAAAGATGCAAACAACTCGTTCCTTAATAAATATGAGCTTATTCCACTTGAATAATAACTCAATGTTACCAATGATCATGGTTAATGCACAAAAAAATTAAAAATTGGGTGTGGATGACTTTTAGGTAAATATAATCCCATTGCATAGAGAGAGTGAAGATTTCCCCATGTATTATGACCAATGTTGGGTGAGAAAAATTCTCCATATAAAGCTTGGTAATATCATTAAAGCCAATCTGAAGCAAAGGTGAAATTAACACACAAGAAAAACATTGCAAATAGAATAGAAAATGCAAACAAGAAAGGAAAGATAAAAGCAAAGCCATAATGAAGAAAACCTCAATAAGACGATTTAAAATGTCTCAACAAAAGAGTAAAATAGGAAAAGCATGCAACTTATTCTTTTGTTGAGATATTGATAAATTACATCTAATAGAGTTATAGGTAATTAGGCATTTGAAAACCAAGACTAGATAGCAGTTATGAGAGAAAATAAAGTCAAATAAGGTGTCTCTTTCCTTGGGAATCTTCTCAATTTCAAAATTAAGCCTTCATGGAAACATCTTAATGATTTAAAAAAAAAGGCTTGTGAAGAAAACTAGAGGTTGAGAGACTCCCTAATTTAGCTGATTTGCAATTTGATCAACATCATAACTACTTTTCCAAAATTCAAAAGCAAGCATAACAAGGAGAATGAATTCCAAATTTGAGCAAGCATGGGTGTAAAATTTTTGAAACAATTCTTGAAGACTAGCAATGACAGAGCTTTAGATCAGCTAACATTGAAGACAAAGATGAAACAAAAAGTGTAAAGAAAATGGAAGTGGAAGAAAATGGGCATATGTGACTTACCTTGAAGAATTTTGCTAAGGTTTACATGGAAGGTGTCGAATTTCTCCAAAAGGGTAAATTTTTCTTTTGATTAAGATAAGAAGTATGAAGAAGTTGCATTCTATGAAGTATTTATTTTCCCAACAACCATCACTTGTTAAATCTAAACTAGAGCGAGCATTAAACTAGAAAAATAATGACTCATGTTCAAGGAACTAAAAATAAACAAATCACCATAAATGAAAATAAAGTATTATGAATTGCAACAAAAAATATTCTCTTTGCCTTTTCAAATTTTATATCAGCCCCAACTTTTCATAAAATCGCATGAAATAAATCTAAAGTCCTAACCCATATAATGATTCATATAAATACAGAGAGAGGACTTGATTATTGTGTGATCATTAAAAATGGAGTGATATCACAAGATGGCTAACAATCAAGATCAATTTTTGACATATGTTATGTTGTGCTAAGATAGCGATGTGAGTGTGAACAAGGATTGTGGTTTTGAGTTGGAGCTCCGAAACCCTAGCCATGGCGGAACCCTAGGTTGACAGGGAACCTGAACCGGTTTCCTAACAATGACAATGGAGTTTGGATATATGCAGGAGGTATATCACGCGGGTCTGACTGTGGTTATATGTGTTTAATATTGTTTTAGGACCTCGAAATACAGGCTTGTCGGTTTACTGTCTCTTGTTTGTGGAATACCATCCGTTTTGCTCAATTGTTTTACTATCCCTTGGTTATACGGCAGTCAGTTTTACTGTCAATTGCGATGGTCGAAGAAGACCTCATGGACTACGAGGAGGACCCCATGCCAAAACAGGAGATTTGGGCACATCAAGCTGGCCTGGACATGGGCCCCTAGTAGAATAAAACGCTCTGGTCGATAACTTCATTTCAGTCGCTGCAACACCCGCCCTCCACCGGTAAACGACACCCTACTGCTGTCAATGTTGATGACTTACCTGGTTTGGAATGCCCTCCCCTCTCCCCGGCCACTTTGAATCTGCTCGGATCTAGTCTTCAGGCATCGCCCTCTTTTAACTCTCCCTTGACAAATCCCCCACACTCTTTGCCATTGAACCCCCCATCTTACTCCTTGGCTCCGGTTGGCCCTTCAAGCCTCCCACACCCTGCTCAGTCTTTCGTTCATCCAGGCTCGTGTAGCTACAACCCTCACTCCCCCATCAGATCCGGTTGCTTCAATTCTCTTATCCAAAACCCTAGGCCTGCGATATCTGCCCAACAAGACTCCTCGGAAGCGAGCAAAAGTTTACTCAGAGAACATCCCACAGGCTGTCGCACGGACAAACCCAAAAAGGGCCGGTGCCTCAGAGCGGTGGACACTGACATAAATTTGACCTTTGCAGAAGACATCCTGATGGCAGATGCTTTGGACATGGCGAGGAAAGTTCTTGTTGGTCGTGTACGAGGTAGGAACTATATAGTGGAGCATCTGCGTCAATGGACCATGGAGATTTGGGGTTCTCAGTTAAAAGAACTTCCAGTGATTAGGGTTTTGGCCAGAGGCTGGTTTGCCCTCCGCTTTGATAGGGAGGAGTATACAGATTGGATATTATCGCGCTACTGGCATATTGAGTTTTCTCCTGTACTACTAAAGAGACGGGATCCACTTTTCGACCCGGAGCATGAACAGTTGGGAGCAGGGCCTATCTGGGTCAGACTACCAGGTTTGCCCATGCAGTTTTGGACTCCTCGGGTTTTTAAACGTATTGGAGATGTACTGGGGACTTACCTTGAGCACGACCAGTCCTATGAAAAGACCGGAATTATGACTATGGCAAGGATTTTGGTACACCTTGACACCAGGGAGGGGCTTGAAGAAAAAATCACTCTTCATAGGAGACATTTTTCGCGCAAACAACTCCTGGACTATGAAGGAGTCCCATTTAGATGTAGGAGGTGCCACAAAGTGGGTCACCTATATAAGGACTGTACTTTGCTCTCTTCGGTGTCTTCAGAGACCTCTCGGGGGACCAAAAATCATATCTCAGAAGAGCTAAATAAGGGAGACCAGCAACAAGGATAGGCACCTCCTGAGGCTGCAGAGGGCGCTACACAAAAGGCAAAAAATAGGTGTAGGGCACTGACCTCTCCTCCTCGAACACACTCCAAATCTGTAGTGGAAGCGCCTCCTCTACCGGGTAATGGATCTATCCCCATAACTTCTGTTCATTTATCAGATGTTATGTTTTTGGCTCTATATTCATCTTTGCACCCCCTGCCTCTGCTCTTTGCTCTATCCCTACCATCCCTTGCTCCATTTTTCCTCCTCCCCCCACTTTCTCTACTACACCTACCTCCCACAGGGAATTTTCCACTCCTCCCTCTCATGCATCCTCCCCATCTGGGATGGGATCCCATCCCTACCACCTTAGATCCAGATCTCGACAATTATCTACATGATTTGGTTTGGGCCACTCCCCCAGAAAGACCAAAACAATTAAACCTACTAGAGGACGTCCTTCTAGGATCAAATCAACCATCAAGACGACGGTGGATGATGTAGAGAGGGGACTTCAATACACCATTGAAAGGGCACTTAGGGAAATTGAGCCCTCCATCCCTGTCTCCCCATGATTTGGATCTCCTACAACTGCAGGGGGATTAGCCAACCCTACAAAGAGATTGGTTCTAAACGTCTTTTACATAGTTCCTATTGTGACATCCTCTTCCTACAGGAAACCCTCGGCTCGTTTGACATCATTACCAAAACCCTCCAATTTATCCTTCCGAGTTGGGTTTTTCAGGGTTTGGATGCTATTGGCCGATCTGGAGGCCTTTCTATCGGAATAAACCCTAAATATATTAAGCTTATATCCTCCTGGGGCAGTTTGGGCTTCATGGGTATGGACATTTATGTGAGTGAGCTTGGGTTCTAGTTAAAAGTGATAAACATATATGCTCCTAATCATAACAGAATGGAGTTCTGGCACAAATTGATGGATCACAATCTTGTCACAAACAACACCATTATTGGGGGTGACTTAAATTTTTCAATGGGTTTGGAGGAATCTTGGGGACATCAAACCCAGATTGACCCTATATCAGACCAGATGAGCACTCTGCTGGAAACCTTTAAACTTGTTGATGTTCCTATGAACAAGAAATTGCCCACATAGCGTAACAGGAGGACGGGTGAGGCAGCTCTGGGTCGGAGACTGGACCGTTTTATGATACATGAAGAACTACTACGTACCCTACCCTTATACAGACAATAGGTTGGTACTGGAGGATCTTTTGATCACCTCCCCATATATCTATAAATCTCTGGACTCTCAAAAAAGCCTCGTGCTCCTTTCAAATTCTTTACTGGACACCTAAAAGACCCAGATTTCATCAATTTGGTAACTGAATTCTGGAGAGTACAACCCCCTCTTAGGGAGTAGAGAATGGCAACTGATTTCTGTGTTCGACTTAAAAAACTTAGGACTATGACAGAGGCATGGTCAAGGCAGAAGAAATTGAGAGATGAACAGAACCTAAAGGACATTGAATTACAGATAACCCAACTCACAGATGAAAAGAGGCTTGGATACTTAACGGATGACACTAAACTCCAAATAATAAGTCTGGAAAAACAAAAGGCAAAGATTCCACTTGAAAAGGAAAAACAATGGAGGCTTAAAAGCAGGGCTATTTGGCTACAAGCAGGAGATGGAAATACAATTTTTTTTTCACAATTTTACTAATGGTAGGAAGGCCTCCAACACCATTTGGCAGCTGCCCTGTGACATAGAGGGTTGGGCCTCTACTCATCCTTAATTAGCCAGGTTGGGGAATACCCATTTCAAAAGTCAATTTACTACCCCAACAACCATCACCCTCCCGGACATCATAAACCTGGCTGGCCACTTCCATAGGTTTGTGGAACCGGAAGATGTAGAGGATCTGATACAACCTGTCACCTTGGAGGAACTGGAAGGAACACTTAAATGGTTCAAGAAGGACAAGAGTCCTGGCCCGGATTGATGGCTGGTTGAATTCTACACAGCTTTTCTGGAGCTTTTGGTACAGGACCTGCTGGCGGTCATTGAAGAGAGTAGAACTACAGGACACATTCACCCGCCCATCAACTTCACATATTTGGCTTTGATCCCTAAGGCAGATTCACCAACCTCTTTTAATGATTTCCGCCCCATATCCCTTTGCAACTGTCTGTATAAAATTATTTCCAAAATTATAGCCAACCGCATCAAGCCCATTTCATCCAACCATATCTCTCAGGAGCAATTTTCTTTCCTCCACCATAGACATATTCAGGATGCCATTGGCTCAGCCCAAGAAACCCTTCACTCCATTAAGCACAAAAATCTCAAGGGACTTACTCTAAAAATTGATCTATCAAAGACTTTCGACAAAGTGAATTGGCTATACATCAAGATGATTATCACTCACTTGGGATTTCCCCCAGCTCTTATCAACTGGATCATGGCATGTATCTCCTCTGTATCGTTTGCCATTCTTATCAATGGATCTGCAACTTCATCCTTTAATATTGATAGAGGGATAAGGCAGGGATGCCCCTTATCACCACTACTATTCCTATTAATTATGGAAGGATTGAGTAGGCTAATTGATTCAAAAAAAAGAAGAGGGGGCCTCAGAGGCCTAAAAATTATGGACCACTACTATCTGACACATCTACTATTTGTAGATGACATATTGATTTTCTTGAATGGTAGTGTCCTGAACACCACTGTAATGTATGAGATACTAAACCTCTTCAGCAGAGCATCAAGAATGGAAATTAATAGAGATAAATCCACCATCTCTCTATCTGATTGTACACAACAGGAATCATAGCTAGCCATACAAAAATTTCCATTTCAAGTATCTGAACTAATGGAGGGGCTCAAATATCTGGGTTTCAGGCTAAAAGCATATGGGTACAAAATTGCAAATTAGACTTGGCTTATCACAAAAGTGGAGAAGAGAATAAACTGTTGGTGTCACAGGTTCCTCTCTAGAGCAGGCATACTTATTTTGATCAAATCATTCCTTGAAGCTACCCCGGTTTACTGGATGTCACTGGCCTAGATACCAAGAGGGGTCCTTCACAAAATTCAACAAATCTGTTGCAAATTTCTTTTGAATGGAAGAAAGGAGGGAAAACCTTTTGCCTGGGTGAAATGGACCAAAATTGCTACTCCAAAGAAATGGGGAGGTTGGGGTCTCAAACTACTTCTTGCCTTTGCACAAGCTTTGGCTGCAAAACAGAGCTGGTTACTGCTAAAGCAAAATAGTCTTTGGATTGAGATTATCCTACATAAATATATCTGGCCATCTACTATTACAAACTGGATTAGAAGTCCAACATGGAACAGAAAAGGTATTTCGATGATTTGGAGGGCCATACTAAATTCACTTCTCATTATCAAGGATGGACTGTTATGGAAAATTGGAAATGGAGCCTCAGTCCGCATTGGAATTGATCCATGGACTGGCTGTGGAAATTCCCATCAGCTCCCAATTGGATTGATAACTCACTTAAACAATAGAGGCATTAAGTATATTGAGCAGATAGGTGATCAAGAAAATTCTACTTTTCATACACAAGCATGGCTGACTGAGAAGAACTGGAACATACCATATAAATGGAGCAGAACTTGGCAAAACTATATCCAGGCACTCACAAAATCACATGTTAGATTAAAGAATGAAGAAGATGAACTCATATGGGCACACTCAAAATCTGGAAAATACTCCTCAAAGCGGGGCTATGATACCATCATTGTAGATAAAAAATCGGAGGCCTTAAGGAGCTGGTGGGTATCAATTTGGAGATTAGAAGCTCCACTGCGCACCAGAATACTGATGTGGAATATATTAGAGAATAAGATCCCCACTGGAACCTATTTAAAAAAGAGGGCATTTTTGGGACCTACCTGGTGTGTCCTTTGTCTACAGGAGGAGGAATCGACCCAACATCTTTTTCTCTCATGTCCGACCACCAGGAACATTTGGACTCAAGTCCTACAAATTCTAAACCTGAATATGAGTTGGCAGGGCACAGATATTAAAACAACATGGGATAGCTAGTGGGGTACTACTGCTGTGGAAAAAAACAAGAAACCTCCCCGTTCTGGTCTCATGGCACATATGGCTCAAGAGAAACATCAAAATTTTTGAAGACAAGCCGGTAAAATGGAACCTGCTCCCTCAGAAAATCTGTGCTGCCTTTGAAGAACTGCCAAATGATGAATGCCAAAAGAGACCTAGGATTATTCGACAAGAATAGATAAACAAAACTATACCTTGGGCCTATTTTGATGGTGCTGCCCAGCAACATGGCTGTGGGGGAGGCATTTGATTTTACCGATCAGATTCTCACTATTTCCATATTAGTATGGGATTGGGACTGGGCACAAATAATCATGCTGAACTGATATATCTACGATACCTGATATACTTTGCCATTCTGAAACAATGCAGAAACATTCAAATATTTGGGGACTCAAAGAATGTGACTGATTGGTTTAACAACACAGTTGTTTGTAATTCTTACACTTTGAGATCTATTATGGAAGAAATTGCTTTTTTCAAAGCATTCTTTGATCAGATTTCTATTTCTTAGATCTACAGGGAAAGAAATGAAACTACAGACATGCTATCGAAAGAAGTGACGCATCATCCTCTAGGAGAGTGGATGATCGCTGAGCATACACCTGCAGGAATTTGTCACTTCTTCCACAGGCCATACATCGATGGGAGACTACAGGGGGGCAACAGTCCCTAATTATCTGCATTTGGATACATAATTTTTTTGAAATTTTGATACAACTTCTTATTAGTATTTATGCGAAAATGCTTTTGTAAATATGGACAGCATATACACACCCGCGTGGGGTGAATTTTTGAATTGTTTATCAATGGTCTTGAACCAGTACAATATACCCTTTGGGGTTTTTTTTGTAAATATTAGCTTAAAACAATGGATAGCCTGCCACGTTTATAGCATATGCCTTCGGGCATCTACAACATGTAATTTCACAAATGAAATTATGAATTTTCTTTTACGGAAGAAGAAAAAGAAAAGAAAAAAAAAACTAACAATCAAATATAGTTTGACCATGATTCATTACCATCACATATTTTGTGTTGCATTATCATAGTGGTTGTTTAGAAGTGTCCCAACAACAAAAATAATGCACTCTAAAAGATGGTATGAATGAGACAAAAAGGAAGCAGGTCGAGCATTTGATAGCAAAGCGAAACTAATAGTACAAGTGAGCCACAAGTGATGAGCTTTTTCACTAGCCCAGATGTTTGGAGCCTAGAAGGAAGATGAAATTATTCAAAAGAAAACAATCTGGGCATTTTAAAGCAGAATACGATAATGAAGGAATTCAACTTTAGTAGCCTAGAGGAAAAATGTGTGCCCAAGATTTTCCTCAAGAAGGAATAAGAATTGTCTTTCAAGCTCAAGAGGGCATCCGGGTAGGCAAGTGTGATATTGGTCAAAGTTCCATTCCTATGCACAAGATGATAAAGCAGGATGTCGCCACATAATTCAGGTGCCCAAAAGTTCGAAGAAATTATAATTGAGAAGGTCTGGGCTCCCGAGGTTTCGGGTAGTAAAAGAGTGAGCGTAAATGTAATAGCCCGAAAGGAAGAACCTGAATGCAATTTAAAATAAAGTTTTGAGTATTAGTGGTGTGGGCTTAGTAGGGAGGAAAGAGGAGCACTTGAAGTCTGAATGCCTGGAAAATATTATGAACTGGTAAAAGGTTATGGACTTTCAGGTTCACGAGCTCGTGGAGCGGCAACTACTACTCATAAGATAGTGAAATAATACGCAGGAGTGGGGACCAAGCCGTTAATGTATGCAAATCAAAACACGTGATGATGTGGAGCCCGGAGCCCCGCGTGCCCGTAAGATTTTGGAAAAAAGCAGTTAAGGAGTTACGAGATTACGGGCTTCTGGGTACCAAGGTAGCTTGAAAAGCAGAAATGAATGCGCAAGGATGGAATGAAAGTAAAGAGGCCTACCTATACTAATCACCCAAAGAGAAATAAAAGATATGCTTCAAGGAACATTCGTGGCTCTAGGCGGAATGAATGAATGCCCAACAATAGTGACACATGTGCACATACCATGTAGAATGGATAATTAGCCATCTCGGGATTTGTAAAGGGGCGCAACTAAGAGATGACAAATTATGAACAATATATCAAAAATGATTGTTTTAGCTTAGTCATAGAAAATACAAAATGCAAGAAAAATTAGAGGTAAAACCATGGATGATAGTATTTTTACAATTGTTGTTAGATTCTTTGTGATTTTCATTTACTTTCAGGACCTTTCTTTGATTGATCATTTGAAACTTGAGAAGCTAAAGGCCTACGGAAAATCAAAACAAGAAAGAGCCAAGCACTTTATTTCAGCTGCAATAATAAGCAAAATATGATCATGAATCATCTTGTAAATTTACAAAGCAAAAGAAATATAGAGCAAAACACTTATGCAGAGTAAAAAATTAAAAACTATGATGAGAAAAATGACACTTCCCTGAACATGGTTATGACTTTAAAAGGCTAACTTCTCACTTTATTCCTCTACTTGTATTAGTAAAAGAGAAACAAACTAAATTTAAACATATCTATTCCCAACCCTAATCTAACAGTGAAAGGGGAAATATGACTAGGTATAGTCATACTTCTAGTGTAACCATTCAAGCATTCTACTTCCTGCATGTATGTACGCATCAAACATTAGTAACAAAAGTATTGTTGGGACAGGGTCCCCTAGGGTCAATTTTGGGGTTAAAAGCCCAAGTTTTGGGGCAGAAAGCCCAAGTTTTGTATGTAAAGTGTAAAGTCTCCACAATTTGGGGTTGCGGAGTGCGTAGATGTAAAGTGCCATAAACCTTCTTTTATGTAAGTTGTGTCAGCTTTAGAAGATCCACCCATGGTCCATGGACCATGGGATTGTACAAAAAGAAGAGTCATAGAAGAGTCTAAGGCAATTTTTAAAAGTTAGATGATGAAGGTAATGGATCATTAGCGAAAAGAGCGAAGAGCCCTAAAATAAAAGGAAGGCTCTGCAGCTGTGTGCGCAGAGGCCTAGGGTAGAAGTCTGCAACTGAGTGCGCAGACCCCTGCAGCTGAGGGCGCAGGGTAGTTAGAGTCTGTAAGAAGATCTGAAGTACTAATAAAGAAGATTACTCTAGAAATATTTGTGTTTGATCTATTTACTTTTGTTAAGAATAAATGCGGTTATGTTATGTGGAATAATGGTTTCATGATTTAATGCTATATTGATGCGTGAATTTGTATGTTTTACATTGTTATCTGTATGCAAGTAATAATATCTATTTACGCGAAGAACATATTAATTCATATTGAAGTTATCAGATACTTAAGTTGATCTAGGTAAATACGGAAGTAAGAGTAATTACAGAAGTGCATAAGTGGTTGATTCACCTGGTTAGGGTCCGCAATGATAGTTGTAGACCTTCACGAAGGTCTAGAGGCTGATTAAGGGAAGTATATCGATAAGCCCTAAAAGGATTATCAATCTGAGTGAAGGCAAAGTTAGGGCATAAAATGACATCATTACCATCTCTGGGTGCGGAAACTTGGTTCCAGCATCTCCCCATACTGCTTCGGGTGAGACTTCAGTCCACGCTCCTCGGATTGATACCAAAGGGCCAGTAGTGTAGGGATTTGTTTGGCTAAATTAACGTTGAACATGGGTTAGGGCCCACTAAGCCAACAAATGGTTCTATTTCTGCATAAAGAGATGTGTGATGTCGCATCACTAGAATCCGACTGAGAAGGAAATTGAAGATTTTTTGGATAGGAAGATCCATGAATTTGTGACACAAGAAAACAAAAATCTATGATTGACGAAAGCATAGTGGTTGGACAGATATCTATACATAGAGATACATGCAATCTTATTTTGTTCCTTCCCGGTTGAATTATAGGAGTGGATCGCTAAATTGGCAGACGACCAAGGAAGGTGGAGGCTTGACGGTATGATAGTGACCCGGAGTTAGTGTGGAGATTGGAAGCCTCGAAAGATAAGATCGCATGCGCTGTCGATCACTGGCTCGATCGTATCATAGGAGGATTTGTGACAGAGTTCGTGGTTGATACTTCGGTCAGTTACAGTGAAGCAGAGCTCCACTTCTTCAAGGGACTGCAAGATAAGTATTTAAGCTATTTAAATACTTTGATTAGGATGCTCTTGTGTGAAAAGCGGGTTATGCAGTTATCTTGATGTTTGGAGCTACATGAAGTTGAAAGATCTTTAGGGATAGAGGGAGAACATGCCCTGAATATAGCCCATTAATCGAACCTCCTCTGAGTGAAGACGAGGAAACAACACAGGCTTCACCGCAGAGTGTTGTTCAGTTAATAAGACAAGGGTTCCCGCGAATACCCCATTCACCCACCCCACCTCTGCATTCACCTTCACAGCATACACCTTCGCCCACACTGCCACCACCTTTGCCACCGTTCAATATGGTGAATGCAATAAAGTTTCCTGTTTTCAAGGGTTCAGGAAATGAGGACCAAGACCAGTTTTGGTTCATCGTGAAGGACATATGGGAGGCTTAGGGTATAATGGATGATCAGATGAAGAAAGCAATGTTGGTCACTTCTTTACAGGAACACACACTGACATGGTACATTAAGTACTGCACTAATAACCCGATGGCCTCACTAGCAGATATTCAGACCACATTGAATAAGGAGTTCAGTAGGCCTAAGTTTGAAGCATAATCAATTGTGGGATTCAAGGAGATCACAATGAATCCTGATGAGACACCCAGGGATCTGGATCAAAGGTTGAAGTGCACGATCTGTGAAGCTAACAAGAATCTTACCGATGGGAAACACCGCGAATGGTTTGTGGCTTCGCTCTTGCCTCATCTCAGGGTTGCTTTATCACAAAAAAGGATTAGGACCGAGGCGGAAGCCCTTGAGATTGCGATGAGATTGCATGAGACACCAATGCAAAATGATAATTTGGGAGTTCAGAAAATTCACGCGCAGTTGTAGAACCTTTGCCTAGAGTTTCAAAGTCTGAGGAAGGATAGAGAAGTTCAGCTAGAGGTGCGCGAAGAAATTTGGTGCTTGAAATGCAAAAGTCAGGGGCATGACAAAGATCATTGTCCGCGCTATGGTGTGCTATCTATCAGATAGCTGGAAAACATGTGACAACCAATTGTCACCTGCTGCAGAAATTTGTATAGACACGCAACAACTCTTCTGCAACTTCTGTCAATCGTTGGGTCATGATGAGCATAACTATCGTAGCTATGAGCTAATGATGGAATAAACACCTGCATATAGAGTGTAGGTTGAAAATCAACCTCCAAATCAAGGTGTTGGGGGAGTGTGAATAGGATACTAGGGGCGCGGTCGAGGCCGAGGTGGAGGAGGACCTGGTAGAGATCAAGGACATGTGATTTGCTACAAGTGTGGGGGACCAAGACAATACGCGCGATAATACATGAAACCGATGTGCCTGTCGTGCAGATATTGTACTAGTTTGACCACGTGACAGAAGTGCCCTGTATTACTAGCTAAGATACGTGAAAAAGGGGTGAACCTCAACAATCTACACAAAATATGCAGATGATGAGGGTTGAACCCCATGAAGAGGATCCTAATGTGAACATCATTTGTGAAGTGGAATGATGACTGGAAAAGACAAGGGAAAGAAGCCTAAAGAAGGTGAATGGGTTCGCAAAGCTCCAGAAAAGGAGGTTGGTTTTGATTTGGAGCATGCAAAGGAAACATTCATGGAAGCAAAGAAAAGCTTCGCTGAGGCTTCTACCTCAGGAAGTCAGGATAAGCAGTCTAAAGAAATGGACCCATCCATGCTTACTACATTTTGGAGACTTGTATGAAGCTACTTCGAGATAGCAAGGTCGTAAAGGGATTACAAAAGTTGATTAATAAATGTGTTGGTAATACAACTGATGGACTGCACGTGGTAAAGAAAATTGGTAAGCATAAGGCAAGAATAGGGCGGGAGATGAGCTTCACCGCGCAAATAGGAGAATATGAAATGTACCAAGTTATTCTGGATCTAGGGTTTGACACAAATGTTTTGCCTAAACAGACATGGGAGAGAATGGGGAGACCTGCGTTGCAGTGGTCTCCTATTCAATTGAGAATGATGAATCAATAAAAGATTATCCCCATGGGAAGATTACAAGGAGTGATAGTCAATATCGAAGGCGTGAGCGTGTTGGCCAATTTTGAAGTGATAGAGGCAGTGGATGACAACAATCCTACCATGCGCTCCTTGGGATCGACTGGGCTATCGACATGAACGGGGTGATCAATTTGAAGAAGTGGATGATGTCATTTGAAAGAAAATCACTCCACGTAGTAGTACTGTTGGACACTGCAAGAAGGACTGCGCTACACTAAACCAGGCTGCGATTATGAAAGTGATGTTGATTTGGACCAAATTTATAAGATAAGAGTGTGAGATCAAGATCGAGTGAATCTGACAGCTGATGGACGTATTGCATGGGACTGCAAAAACTCTTGCACATCATATTCAGATGAGGAATTGGAACTCTGGCAGAATAGATTGCACGAAGTGTCTACGCTACGATGTAACATGATGACCAAATCGTTGCGTTGCGTATCATCGAAGATAAGAAGTATACCTTACTATGATGGTTTAACTGACGTTGATAAATTTATGGATGCATTTGAAAGAGAAGTGCTGGAGAAGCATCGCTTCCAAGCCTTGGACTTGGCACTGCGTGCTACGCCTTGAAGATGGTGGGGTATGCATAAAGTCAACTTCGATGGATGGTGCGAATATAAAAGAATGATGAGGGTGTGGTTTGGTCTCCCAAAGGTACGATTGATAGAGAAATACGATGGAAGGAGTGATCCGCGCGATCAATTAGCCAAATGGACTGATGCTTATTGGAGCAGAACTACAACCGAAATGGGTGCATCTGTTTTGTCACAACTTGGATGTAATACCGATGAATTGGTACTTGGAGACAGAGCTCCACCATGGCACAAACGAATGGGATATTTTGAGACAGGGATTCTTGATGACATTCAACTTTGAAGATGGATTTGAGTGCATTGATGAAGTGCTGCAGGAGGTCAAAGCAGCAATCTTCAGAATACCACAGGATCCCTTGGATTTAATTCAACCGGATTGGACCACCTAGCCGCGCCATGCACTGGAGTGCTACAATGTGACTACAGAAGAGGAAGACAAGGATCCGAGGAACATTAGTATCCCAGAAACAGAAGGATACTGCGAAGTTGAGGGGCCGCAGATAGAAAACCCAAATATCACCACGCCGCTGAAAACAAGACAAATGAACATTGGGATAGAGGCGGAGCTGAAGTTTACGAAGATAGGGGATTACTGGGATGATGTTATGGTGGATAAGGTCACTGAGTTGCTCTGCGAATACCAAGACTTATTCCCTATGAATTTCTCAGACTTAAAAGGGATAATAGGGGACCTGGGAGTTATGAAAATTATGTTGAAACCGGATGCAAAGCCAATCAAGCAAAGGCCTTACTGCCTCAATCCAAAGTATAAAGAAAAGGTCCGCTTAGAGTTGGATAAAATGCTTGCAGCAGGTATTATTGAACCAATGGAAGAATTTGATTGGGTGAGCCCAATAGTAGTTCATGAAAAGAAGTAGAAGGATGAAATAAGGATATGCGTAGATCTCAGGAAGATGAATGACGCTTGCGTGTATGATCCTTTTTAGACTCTGTTCACCGATGTAGGAGGACAGGAAGCATATTCGTTCACTAATGGGTTCTCGGGGTACCATCATATCAAGATTGCGTCGGAGGATAGAAGTAAGATGACGTTCGCAACCAAATGGGGATGCTTTCAATATACTGTGATGCCTTTTGGACTGAAGAAAGAGCCAACGATATTTTCGCGTGTAGTAATCGCTACCTTCAAGGACTTCATTCATAAGTTTCTGGAGGTATATTTTGACGATTGGACGGTGTTTGGGCTGGTGAAGCACCATGTAGCTAGCCCACACTTGATGTTGGATACATGTCAAAGGTATCAGATCGTGCTCAATTTGAAGAAATGTTTGTTCTGTCTTCCTTTCAGAATCTTACTGGGTCATGTGGTATGAAGACAAGGATTAATGGTGGATCCAGCTAAGATATTAGTTATAATTAATTTGGAGGTGCCAAGAAGTGTTAAACAGCTGCACGCAATGCTAGGGAATACAAGATACTATAGAAAGTTCATCAAGTGTCATGCCTAGATTACCGCACTGATGGAGCAGCTGCTAAAGAATGATGCTACGTTCTGTTGGAATGAGGAATGTTCGGAGCCTGGATGTGTTAAAGGAAAATATGGTCATCGGCCGATCCTAGTCTTCCCAGATTGGAAGAAGGAATTTCATGTGCATGTGGATGCATCATGTATTGTGCTCGGAGTAGTATTGACACAGGCCAGTGAGGGACAGTTGGATCACCCTATAACATTTGCAAGTAGGAAGTTGTCTAAAGCTGAGAAGAACTACTCAACGACAGAGCATGAAGGTTTGGATATGGTGTACATGCTCCAGAAGTTTAGACACTACTTGCTAGGCAGACACTTTAAGATGTATACAAACCATTCTGCATTAAAGTACCTAGTTAACAAGCCTGTGTTGGGGGAGAAGATATGCAGATGGCTGCTGCTGTTTTAGGAATATGATTTCGAAGTCATTGTGAAGCCAAGATGATTGAATGCAGGACCAGATCATCTATCGCACAATGAAATAGGAGAGGAGCCTACTAGTTTGGAGGGACTGCCTGATGCGCAACTCTTTGCGGTGTGCGTAGCTAACAATCACTTTGCGGATATCATACACTTCCTGATGATGGGAACGAATCCAAAAGGGTATACTAGTCAACAAAAGGAGTTGGTGGTGTGTGCGGCAAACTTTTCTGTCATTGCAGAATATTTATATAAAATGGACTTGGCTGAAATTTTGCGACGATATGTACCTGAGTTTGAATGAAACAACATCCTCACTGAAGCTCATGGAGGAGTTGTGGGAGGACATTATGTAGGAAAAGCAACAACGCAAAAGATTTTACGCATTGGGTTGTGGTGGTTGACACTGCATAAGGATTCCAAGGTTTATTGTAAGGAATGTGATGCATGTTAGAGTATAGGTAGGCCATCGCGGAGCGATGAGCTACCTTTGAATCCGCAAGTGTCATTACAGCCATTCAAGAAATGGGCAATTGATTTTGTAAGCCCGATTCAACCTCCAGGAAGGAAGATGGGTGCGCAGTATATCATCACCGCAACGGAGTACTTGACTAGATGGGTGGAGGCGCAACCCGTAAAGGACTGTATAGGGGCAACAACAACGAAGTTCCTCTTTGAATATGTGCTGACTAGGTTTGGTTTCCCGAAGATTTTGATGAGTGATAGCGATACACATTTCCTTAATGAAAGGATTAGCGCGCTGGCAGAGGAATTCCAAGTTTATCATCAAAAGATCACGTCATATCACCCGCAGGTTAATGGGATGGTCGAAGAATTTAATAAGATATTAGAGAACATGAAGGTTTGCAATGCATAAAGGAATGATTAGGACGTGTGCGTACTCGCGATGCTATGGGCTTACAGAACTACTTGTAAGATGCTGTCTGGACAGACACCCTTCAGGCTGGTCTATGGCATAGAAACTGTTATGATAATGGAGTATATTGTACCTAGTCTACACATAGTGACGTTCATAGGAATGGTGGATCGTGGAGCCCTGGAAGAGAGGCTCGTGCAGCTGACAGTGCTTGAAGAAGATAGGTTTTTGGCTGGATTCCTTCAGCAAGTTCAAAAGGAGCGGGAAAAGGCATGGCATGATCGGCACATAAAACTGCGCACCTTCAAGGTAAAAAATTTGGTTTTATTATATGACATCAAGTTTGATAAATTTCTAGGAAAATTTCAGATGCATTGGCTAGGGCCATATGTCATCAAAAAGATTACTGATGGTGGAGCAGTTCAACTGGTGAAATTGAATGGAGATCCATTTCCTAGAAAGGTAAATGGTAGCCGATTGAAGCCATACATTGGGGATCCGACCAGATGAGTATATGATAGAAGTGCAATATTAGCACTCCAGACAGCTGAAAGGAGGCGTGGGACTATAAACTACATTGCCTGGGTTGTAGAGCTGCGCGACTGGGGGAATGCGTAGGACGGAAAAATGTCACAGCATTAACAGAAGCATGGCGGGAGCTGTGCTATAGAAGGAGAGACCGCGCAGGGCAGCCAAAAAGTGACCATTACGGTCACTGTTCATGATTTGACAGTGAGAAAACGACCAAGAGGAGCGAGGGGGCAGCATTTAAGGTTGAAATTAAGAGCGAGATCTTTGAAAATCTGCCACCAATTTGAGCAGATTTTGGGGGGAACAGTTGGATTTGAATTTGAATTTTCCTATAAATTACAGATGACCACCCAACGAAAAACACTTTTCATGTTGAGAGCTTTTGTGTCGTGCTATTGATTGTGCATGAATCATGCGATTTTTGAGGATTTGGTGGCCAGTTTAGTGTTTAACAAGTTGCCTAAGGAAACCCAGGAGCTCTTGAATAGCCTCATGTTGACGCCTATAAAAACTGCAAGTGCTGGAGGATCTATGGCCTTTGAGGGAGCTGCCCCTGAGGTCGTAAGTGTGGAGGTGCCTGTTGTGGTGCCCAATCACTGAGGTCGCCTAGGCTGAATCCTACGCTGACGGGAGAGGTTTCCAAGATGAAGAAGGACAAACAGAAAGCAACACAGCCGGTGCGTGAGTCACTAAGGAAGCACCATAAGAAAGAGAAGCCCACCGCGCAAGAGAAAGTCAAGGTGGTAAACCTAGAATCCGACGACAACGCAGAGGAAACTGGTATGGGCGCAGAGGACATTGATATTGAGGCAAAGCTACTAGAATACATCCCTTCACTCCGGGCTAAGGTGAAGGTCCGAAAGGACCCAGAGGAGGGAAAGTTTCTGCTTAATACACCCCTACTGCCAGAGAATATCACATTTGAAGGACTGCACTTGGCGCGCATCCCCCATCTAAAGCTTGAAGATTGGGACTTGGCGGACACGAAGCAGTTCCCCCACCTGCCTACTGATAATTTCATGTAGGGAGTATTCTACAAGGATTCGAGTGTCATCACATTGGAGTCAGTGAAGTGGATTCGTGGGGTGGAAAAGGCGAGATTGCTGAATCTGCTATGGGTGCCGCATTACCACCACGCACCCATAAATTTGATAGTTATCAAACAGTTGTTGCGCCCAGTGCACGGCGAGTGCCTTTGATTTGAGGAAACGATCCCTATAACTAATATGCTAATCCATAGGATCACCCTACTACCACATTCAGGGCTAAACCTAGCCAAGGAATTTGGCGGAAAGATGGGCAAGTGCGACCTCGCCGAACGAATGAAGGAAAAGTTTAAGCTTGTTAAGAAGTCGAGCGGATACTCAATTTCGAGTATTACGGACCCCGTGCTAAAGGTGGCCACCTAGATCTTGGTTGGGAAGGTAATGAGGAAGTGTCGTGCAGATGAGGTGTCGACACTAGTTGTTTCATTAGTGGCCCAGTGCATGGAGGGCGTACAATTCAATTGGGCGTGCTACCTATTCAACAATTTCCTCACGAACTACAGGGAAGGACAGGACCACAACAAAAAATTCCACTACTCATGGTTGTTGTTGTCGATTGTGTTGGTCGTGTGGAAGTTGCTAGAGGACAGTCAGTATCCTCCGATCGCGACAAATTTGCTAGAAGCAACAAAGTTTGCTTCGCTATGGGCCACAAAGGACGCTAGTGGGTCTGCGAGAGAAAGATATTCTGGGTATTGATGGAGATGAGCATCAATATGGCCATCAACAACAAGACAAGGCTGTTACCAATTATCTTTGAGTAGTTGTCGGGATACGCGGAGTTTAAAGCGGACTTCCACTATATCTCCATCTAGGCGCAGAAGGACCCATAACAGAAGTGGTATGATCTCCCATACCTTGCGATGGACGATGCCATAACAACAGTCCTTGATCATTGGCTAGCCGAGTGGTGCATGACCTCAGATTTGTCTATCGGGTCTAGTAAGTCCGCGAGAAAGCATAAGAAGGAAGAGGCTCGGTCGAAAATTCAGCAGTTGGCTGAAAAGAGAAAGAAGGAGGCTATGGAGAAGGCATGTGCAAAAGCGGAGTGCACTGCCAAGGAACAAGAGGAAGAATGCGATTTTGACAGAAGTTAGAAATCCCCTTCACCACAGACAAAAGAAGAAGAATGATCAGAGCAGGGTCGTGCAAATCTTGAGAGCACCCCCTTCCAAGTGAAGCAGAATAGGGAGCAGGAGAAGGAAGGGCCGCACAAAATGTCCAAGGTCACCAAGTCATCACTAGACCTGATCACCTTGACAGAGGGCGACTTGGATGACATCGGGGATAAAGTAATGGATGCAACAGTGGAACTTCTGCAGCAGTACGAGCAGTAGTAGAAGCAAGCCTTGGTGGCCATTTAGACGGTCTGCACGAGTTGCAGATCCAAACTACTCAACTGCAGGCAAGTGTAGGGTAGAGCAGCGCGATGTTGACTAGTTTGTGCCGGGGACCACTAGAGCAGCGGAGATGGTTCACTCTTTGGTCCCTCAGACCGTCAAGTTTCCTTATGGAGCCCTAAGCACGGAGACAGATGCTGACAAGGCCACTTGAAGGAACATTAGTCTCAACTTGGCCGCACTCCCAAGTGACTTCCTTCACACGCTGCAAGTAGGTGTGATCGCGAAACTTCGGGCTCGAGAGCAGTGCGTGTTGAGTGTGATCAACAAGCAGAAGGTTGACAACGAACAATTGTTCTTTGAGAAAACAACATAGGTCTTCTCAAAAAGATCTCCGCGCCAGCAGAGTGACTCAAGGGCAAGTCGCCATATTTGTGTTGGGGGCTTGTTGGGACAAGGTCCCCTAGGGTCAATTTTGGGGTCAAAAGCCTAAGTTTTGGGGAAGAAAGCCCAAGTTTTGAGGAAGAAAGCCCAATTTTTGTATGTAAAGTGGAAATTCTCCACAATTTGGGCTAGGGAGCATGTAGATGTAAAGTGTCATAAAAGGTTTCTGCCCTTCTTTTATGTAAGTTGTGTCGACTTTAGAAGATCCACCCATGGTCTGCGACCATGGGATTGTATAAAGATGAGAGTCATAAAAGAGTCTAAGGCAGTTTTTAAAAGTTAAATGATGAAGGTAATGGGTCATTAGCGAAAAGAGCAAAAAGCCTTAGAATAGAAGGAAGGCTCTGCTGCTGTGTGTGCAGAGGCCTAGTGTAGAATTCCGCCTCTGAGTGCGCGGGCCCCTGCAACTCAGTGCACAAGGTAGTTAGAGTCTATAAGAAGACCTAAAGTACTAATAAAGAAGATTGCGCTGGAAATATATGTGTTTGATCTATTTACTTCTGTTATGAATATATGTGGTTATGTTATGTTGAATAATGGTTTCATGATTTAATGCTATATTGATGCTCAAATATGTATGTTTTACATTGTTATCTATATGCAAGTAATAATATCTATTTACGTGAAGAACATATTAATGCATATTTAAGTTATTAAACAATTAAGCTAATGTGGGTAAATACGGAAGTAAGAGTAATTATAGAAGTGCCTAAGTGGCTGATTCACCTGGTTAGGGTCCGCGAATGACAGTCGTAGACCTTCGCGAAGGTCTAGAGGTCGATTAAGGTAAGTATATTGATAAGCCCTAAAATGATTATTGATCTGCGCAAAGGTAGAGTTAGGGCATAAAACGACATCATAACCATCTCTGGGTGCGGAAATTTGGTTCCAGCATCCCCCCATACTGCTTCGGGTGAGACTTCAGTCCGCGCTTCACAGATTGATGCCGAAAGGGCCAGTAGTGTAGGGATTTGTTTGGCTAAATTAACGTTGAACCTGGGTCAGGGCCCACTAAGCCAAAAAGTACGAATATAATTAAGCTAACAAAAATAAACTTAAATGCAATATGTACATCTATTGCTAACTTATTTACAAAAATAAGCTTATTTACAATAAGTTTCTCTTGAAGATCTTCATCCAACCAAATCTCTATTGGATCATAGAAATATGGATGAATACCAATTAATGGTTGAAATAAATTCATGAGAAGAAAGGATAACAAACTAAGCTCCAATAATGCATTTTTAAGTGCTAAAGTATGTATAGCATAGTTAGTATTATGTACATATGATAAAATATCAACAATATTGTGTGTAATTGAACCTTCCAAATAACTTTCAAATGGATCAATGAAGTGTGGATGGAAGTTTAATGAATATATCAGAATATTATCAATTGGGTTAGAAGTTTGGTCATGTGATATTGATGCATTCTCAAGTGATGATTTATGTAGAAAATGAATTTTGGAAGAAAAAGAGAGGTGATAAGACATAAACATCAACTAAAATTGGAAAAATAATAACACATGATGCTCATGACACTGATTTGGATTTTCATTTTCCCCTTTAGGAAATACATTTGGTGAGTGTTCAATACTTAATTGCTCCATATGCCAGCATAGGTTATCCAACAATCGAAAAATGAAAGAAGAGTAAAGATCTGAAAATAAGCATAACAAATGAAGCAAAAATAAAAAAAATCCAGTGATTATTTACACTAATGGTACAACTAATATTACAACAAAATTGGGATTTGTTTGAAGTAATTTTCTTTTGACAAGAATTAGCCATAATAATGCAATTGGAACAATTACTGACATCAAGTTGTGAGTAAGAGAAAGGATCAAGACTATGAGTAGGAATGGAAACTTGAATATTTTTAGAATCATAAATAGGGATGGAAAAGTCATCATGATTTAATGGAATTTCAAAGTGAGGCTCTTCAATAGAGATATTAGTTAGTGGAAAGGCATCATTTTGAAACATAAGAGAATTATCAAGAGTAGGAGAAATTGATAAGAACTGAATTGGTTCACTGTCCTCTAACTTTAAATAATCATCATAAATGACTTAACTAATTTCATTAGTATTCCCTTCCTTTCCATAAGATGTATGAGAACAAGAGGAATGATTGAGCACGTTTTCAACATTGTTGAAAGAGTGATTAATGTATGTCTCTTTGTGCTGATCAAAACTAATTGATAATTCATCATTAAAAATATTTATATCGATTCCTCTCTTCTCTTAAATAACATTAGTATAAAGAGGAAATGAATTGCTATCAATCAAAAGATCAAGATAAAGAGAGAAATGAGAATTTAAAGAAATCAACTGGAAAATTTCTCTATTTGCAGATTCTTGTGCATTTTCTCCAATGCAAATTTCAGATTCATAATCATTTATGTGGTTGATCATACTTTCCTAAAGATTGATGTATAACTGCCTCAAGTTTTGTAGTTGATCAACATGGGAAAATTTAGAAATTTCTGTGGCAAAATACACTTGATTGGATTCTTCCATTTATGTTTGTGCTTGATGATTAGCATGCTAAATTTCTGATTTTATTTCTTGTTGATTTTCAGATTTATTGGCAGCTGATTCTTCAAGCTTGTTGTGCTTGTTTTCCTGAAGATGGTGATCTGATTCTTCCAAGCTCTGTGGTTGTGAATATTAACATGAGAGAGATCATTACAATCTTCATTAACGTTATAGGAATAATTCACCAATTGTAGGAATTTATCATACATGGCTGAAGTGATTTCATCATGATTTTCGTGCGCATCCTCCAAATGTGAAGTTTCGTTCATGTTAATAGAAAGAGAAGAAGTCTCATCAAAGCTTGAAATCGTTTCATATGGATTTGGAATGCAAGGAATATAAACTAACTTTCCAAACCATCCTATTAATTGAAACTCTGGAGGTAAATATTCAGAATGAAAATGAAAACAAATTAATTTAAATTTAATGAGAAAATCATCAAAAGATTCACATTCAAATCGACGAAGTGCTTCAAGTTGATCACATACATTTTCATAATTGTAATCTTCAAAAGCATGTAGGAATTTTCTTACAAACTCGTCCCAAGTGCGAATGGAGGAAAATGGTAATGCTTTACACCAATCTTTAGCCAATCCTGTCAAAGTGAGAGTAAACGTTTTGCACGTAACACCTTCTTCAATATCAAAATTATTACAATTTAAAATGAATTGAAGAACGTGATTGAAAGCAGAGACATTCTTCTTATCATTAAACTTCATCTTTAACAAGAGATTTACTACTTGAATTGGAGTGGTGGCTGGTGGAAGTCCAGTGAAACAACTCCAAAGAGGCCATTTAAGACGGGCCATTGAAAAAGATAAAACTTCTCAAAACACAAAATCTTTAAAGAAACAATTTATTGTTGGCCCTCCTTCTAGCGCCAAAATGTTGATGGGAAAAAATGACCTCATCGACATTTGGGAGGGCCATCCGGTCAGAGTCCCAAATCAAACCCTTATCCATTTAAATGATGGCTTCGATTGGTTCTAATGTGTCCAATTACCCCCTCTTTCTCCCTATTGACATGTGGTATTTCTAAATACTAATCAACAAAAAGAGATAAATCAAACTTACTTTCTTGGTGCATGCTTACAAGGAAGTAGTCCTCAAGCTTAATTGAGGGCTCAACCAAGCCACATAATAGTTTTCCATTTGTATAAGGGGACTTCTAAAATGCCATTATTAAATCAAATTGTAAATCTACTCTAAGATGCAAGTGACAAAAAAATAAATCTATCTTGATTAAGAAGATGTAGATCTAATCCCAACCGAGAGCAAGGTAATTAAATGAATTAGGATTTAACATGCCCCTTTTGTGATGAATATCTCACTGCAAAAATAGTTCTAATAACTGATATAGTGAGTGCATGACATGATTTGTTTGGAGATTTAAAACAACGAATGATTAACCATTAACACTATGAAATAGTTCACTTAATGCTAATGACAATGAAATCAAATTAATATAGCAAATTTATGAGTAAATAGTTATTTGGAAATTTGATTCATGCACATGAGAAAAGTGAAAATCAATAACAGATCCATGAGACCAATAGATCAGAAAGTTGATCTATAAGACAAACATTCATATTTAATAGAAATGCATGATATGAAGTAATTTACATAGATCTGCCATTACATCAATGAAATTTGGATTATAAATAAAAGTATTCAAATACAAATGGTGAACCTGGATCCATTCACTCTTTTTCCCAAATAGATCTCCAATAATCTCCTCAAAATGAGAAGCTCTACTAGTAGAAGGAAAAATTACAAAAGTGCTTGTTTTGCCCCATTAACAAAGATATAATTCTGGCAAGAAAACCCCCAATATCCTCATATCTGAGTATTTCCCTTGCTCCTACAACTAAAAATCCCTTACAAAAGTTCTTAGAGCCTCTAAGTTGCAAAGAAGAGGAACCCCTTCCTTATTCTCAACACTGATATTAATAATTTACAAAAAACTACCAAAAATGGAGAGTTGTTGGGAGTGGTTAAGATCTATCAAATTTGGAGCTTGAAATCATCCTTTTCTTTGCTACTAGTGCAATACCATTTCTCTAAGATTCTTTAGCTTCATCCTTTCCAATAGATCTCCTCAAAAACTAGTCAAAATTGAAATAAAATGAATTAATTTTGCACATAAAAATTTAAGTGCTAGAGATGAGAAAATAAAATCTCAAATTAAAATTAAATTAAATTAATAAATTAAAAGAAAATCATGCTTCCCAATGATCACTGTCAATAATTTTATGGCTCAAGTGGGTTTTCGTCAAACCAATTTGCAACAATTGAAGTTTTGGTAGATGAAATTGTTTCAAAACAATTACTTTCCCAATTGATCACTGTCAATAATTTTATGGCTCAAGTGGGTTTTCGTCAAACCAATTTGCAACAATTGAAGTTTTGGTAGATGAAATTGTTTCAACAATTATATTATTTATTTATTTATTTATTATTTATTTTTTATTTATTTTTTTTTTTTTTTTTTTTTTTTTTTTTTTTTTTTTTATTTTTTTTTTATTTATTTTTTTTTATTTTTTTTTTTTCAGATAATTTTGTTACAATTCGTAACCACTTTTGCTATTTTTAGGCATAGTTTAATTACTAAATAATGGTGGTTTGATATTTCTAAATTATTCTCCATGTTTCTAGATTTCAACGGGCCATCCTGGGCTTCATTTGGCCAAATAGACTCAAGAACTTCTAAGTCGAATGCAAAACTGCCAGAATTTTGAAAAATCATGCCCATACAAATTAATATTTATTAATAATATATAAATCAAAATATAAAATTACTTAAATTCTATTTTTAACCTAACGAATAATTAAATTAAATAAATTATTAAATATTTACAAAATAAATTAATTAAATTAAAAAAATAATAAATTAAATTATAAATTGTTAATTTACAGAAACTATAGAAAAATAATTAAATTAAAAAAAATAATTAAAAAACATGTTTTGCTAAAATATTAAAAAAATGCAAGTAGGTTTTTGGCTCATTAGTGAGCCATAAGTGTGTAAAGAGGGGAGAGTGGCCTAATAAGGAGATATGGAGTGATAAGGAGGGAGAGGGGCTGGGCCATGGATAACCGGAGGAATAAGGAAAGGAGGTCCGAGGTTACGAGGAGCCGAGGTACCGGGAGATGTAAGGCGTGTAAGGTGAGGAGGATGTGAGGAGCCGTGGGCTAACCCCAGACTTGGAAAAAGGAGAGACGAGGACGAGTGGGCCCTCCCCACTTAATGTTATATTTTTTTATAAAAACTAAAACAATAGACCCTCATTAATATGAGAATAGGAGCCCGAAAATAAGGAGGGGACGGCCCAAGAAGGAGGGGAAAGGATATGGGTGAAGCTCGAGCAGATAAAAGTTGAAATTTTATTACGGGTGGCGGATTCCCCTTTTTCGTGAGTCTGTTTTTGCTAAAATCATAGGAATTTAGTATGCCTGACTTGCAGGTGGTTGATTATGCTTTTGGCGTTATAGTGGCAGCTATGAGGTTTGATCCTGTTACCGATTCACCATGTGATTAAAAAAAATAAAAAATGATCCCGTATAAGTGAAAGCCTTGGAATTATGTTAATGAGAGTGCGGATGGCCGAATGTCCAAAAATTCTTAAAAGTACCATTAACATTTCTTCTGGGTACCAGGATTGTTAAATAATTTTTTATTTTCTTACATTATTTAACATTTTTTAAAAATAATATATATATAATACAATGTCTTATATTATATAATTTTAATATGTACATTAGGTTGTTGAACCTGGTGGTCTTAAAAAACGATTAGAAATAAAATAATAATTAATTAAAATTTAATTAGAAACTAATTAAATTAAATATTGATATTTACAATTAGATTAATTAAATAAATTACAATTAATTTAATTTAATTTATCAAGGTTAATTAAATTAATTAAAATATTATATTTACAAATTAAAAATTAATTAAAATTACAAAAATAAAATATATAAAATACATTTGGTATATTTTAAGCCTAAGCTGTAAAAATCACTAAAACTTCTAATAAGCGATATTTGCAAACCGTAAGTCTAAACTTAGCGAAATTAGAGCCGTTGGGAAGCTGGTGAGAAACCATGCCCAATAAAATAATCAAAACATAAATCTGTTCCAAAATAAACTAAAACAAAAAAAATAAAGGTAATTAAGCCAAAATTTACATGGAAGGTCCCCATTATTATTATGAAGATATAGTAAGGTAAAAATGGGGGGTTGTTGTTTTCCACAATAATGGCGACACAGGGGGAAGAAGCAACTAAGAAGCAACTATCTTTGGTTAAAAATAATAGCACAAAATTCAAAAAAACTTAAAAGATTATTTTCAAAATTTTCCCGTACATAACACCATTCTTAAAAAATCACTCATAAGATAGAATCTAGGTAAATAAACTCTAAAAAATGAAAGTACTTGAATGTTCCAATCCCAAGACATTAAATCTGAATATAAAGAAGATTATTATCTTTTAATTCACTTTACTATTGGATAACAAAGAGTTTAACCATGGGGATTTTAGATTAGCATACATCTATCGAGTATAGATTACGTCCCTTTCCCGACATTGCTTTGTTGCCAACGAGTGTCCATAGCCCCGACGAAGGTGTCTCGGTACCATATAAGCGTGGCCCCGTTGCTAGCAAGCGTCCAAAGCCCCAACGGGTTTTCTTGTACTTCCCATATGTATGTGCTTTCAAATCTCTTATGCAACACCCTTTTGATCAACTTTAAAATAGGCAACTGCTTTTGTAATTGGGTGAAGAGAGCGAGATGATACAAGAGATGTTGTATTTAAAGATAATAGATGCAATACTAGTTGAGGTTGACTCCATTAGTTTTTCTTTTCATCTACCCAAGTAGAGGATTTTAAGGTGTGGAGGGATATGGGAGGGGTTCAAAGGAAAAGAATGGAGACAACTTGTTTCTTTATAAAGATGAACTTATTCCACTTGAATCATAAGTCAATGTTACCCGTGATCATGGTTAATGCACAAGAAAATTGAAAACTGAGTATGGATGACTTTTGGGTAAATATAATCGCATTGTATAGAAAGAGTGTAGATTTCCCCATGTATTCTGACCAATGTTGGATGAGAAAAATTCTCCATATAAAGCTTGATAATATCACCAAAACCAATATGAAGCAAAAGTGAAATCAACACACAAGAAAAGCATTTCAAACAGAAAATAAAATGCAAACTAGAAAGGAAAGATAAAAGCAAAGCCATAATGAAGAAAACTCCAACAAGACGATTTAAAATGTCTCAACAGTAAAATATGAAAAGCATGCACGCTCTTCTTTAGTTGAGATCTTGATAAATTATATCTTGTAGAGTTATAGGTAATTAGGCATTTGAAAACCAAGACTAGATAGCAGTTATGAGAGAAAATAAAGTCAAAAAAGGTGTCTCTTTCCTTGGGAATCTTCTCATTTTGAAATTAAGCCTTCATGGAAACATCTTAACTATTTAAAAAAAAGGCTTGTGAAACACACTAGAGGTTCAGAGACTCCCCAATTTAGCTGATTTGCAATTTGACCAGCGTGATAACTGCTTTTCCAAAATGTGAAAGCAAGCAAAATGAGGGGAATGAATTCCAAATTTGAGCAAGCACGGGCGTAAATTTTTTGAAACAATTCTTGAATACCTGCAATGACAAATATTTAGATCAGTTAACACTGAAGACAAAGCTGAAGAAAAGTGTAAATAAAATGGAAACAAATGAAAATGGAAATATGAGACTTACCTTGAAGAATTTCGCTAAGGTTTACGTGGAAGGTGCCGAATTTCTCCAAAAGGGTAACTTCTTCTTTTGATTAAGATAAGAAGTATGAAGAAGTTGCATTCTATAAAGTTTTTATTTTCCCAAAAATCATCACATATTGAATCTAAACTAGAGCGAGCATCAAACTAGAAAAATAATGCCACATGTTCAAGGAACTAAAATTAAACAAATCATTAGAAGTTGTGCTTTGTTATGAATTGTAGCAACACTTATTCTCTTTTCCTTAGTAATTTTATATCAACCTCAAATTTTCATAAAATAGCACGAAATCAAGCTAAAGTCCTAACCATATAATGATTCATATAAATACAAAGAGAGGACCTGATTATTGTGTGATCATTAAAAATGAAGCAATATCACAAGATGACTGGCAATCAAATATAAACTGACCATGATCCATTACCATCAAATATTTTGTGCTTGCATATCAATGTGTCGCATTATCATAGTGGTTGTTTAGAAGTGTCTTGACAAGAAAAAGAATGCACTCTAAAAGACGGTTAGGATGAGACAAATAGGAAGAAGGTCGAGCATTTGGTAGCAAAGAGAAATCAACAGTACAAGTGAGCCATAGGTGATGATCTTTTTCATTAGCCCGGATGGTTGGAGCCATAGAGGAAGATGAAACTATTCAAAGGAAAACAATTTGAGTGTCTTAAATTACAATACAATAATGAATGAATTCAACTGTAGTTGCCCAGAGGAAAAATGTGTGCCTGGGATTTTCCTTACGAAGGAATAAGAATTGACTTTCAAGCTCAAGAGGGCATTCGGGTAGGCAAGTGTGATAATGGTTAGAGTTCCATGTGTATGCGCGGGGTGATAAAGCATGATGTCACCACATAATTCGGATGCCCGAAAGTTCAAAGAAATTATAATTGAGAAGGTCCGAGCTTCCAGGTAGTAAAAGAGTGAGCTTAAATGTAATAGCCCGGAAGGGAGAGCCCAGATGTAATTTAAATAAGGTTCCAGGTATTAGTAGTACGGGGTCAGTAGAGAGGAAAGAGGAGCATTATGAGCCTGAATGCTTGGAAAATATTTTGAATTGGTAAAAGGTTACGGGCTTCTGGGTTCACGGGCTAGTGGAGTGGGGGCTACTACTAATAAGATAGTGTGATAATATGCGGGAGTGGGGTCCAAACCATTAATGCATGCAAATCACGTGATAACTTGGAGCCCAAAGCCCCACATGCTTGTAAGCTTTTGGAAAAAGGAGTTAAGGAGTTATGGGATATCGGGTACTAGGGTAGCTTGAAAAGCATAAATGAATGCACAAGGATGGAATGAAAGTAAAGGGGGCTACCTATACTCGTCACCCAGGAAAAAATAAAGGCTATGCTTCAAGGAACAATCTTGGCTCTAGGCTAAAGGAATGAATGACCAACAATAGTGACCCATGTGCACACCATGTAGAATAGATAATTAAATATCTCGATATTTGTAAAAGGACACAACTAAGAGATGATACATGATGTACAATATAGCGAAAATGATTGATTTATCTTAGTCATAGAAAATGCAAAATTCTAGAAAGAGTAGTGGTAAATCCATGGGCGAGAGTATTTTTACAACTGCTACTAGATTCTTTGTGATTTTCCTTTTCTTTCAGGACCTTTCTTTGATTAATCATTTGAAACTTGAGAAGCTAAAGGCCCACAACAAATCAAAATAAGAAAGAGACAAAAATTTATTTCAGTTGCAAAAACAAGCAAAATATGATCATGACTCATCTTGTAAATTTGCAAAGCAAAATAAATATAGAGCAAAACACTTATGCACAGTAAAAAAAATAAAAATTCTGATGAGAAAGAGGACACTTACGTGAACATGATTATGACTTTAAAAGGCTAACTATTCACTTTATTGCTCTACGTATATTATTAAAAAAGAAACAAATATAAAAACAAAATAAATTTAAATGGATCTATTCCTAACCCTAATCTAACTGTAAGGGGGAAATATGACTAGGTATAGTCATAGTTCCAGTGTAACAATTCAAGCAATTTATTTCCTACATGTATGTACACATCAAACATCAGTAACAAAAGTATGAATATAATTAAGCTAACAAAAATAATCTTGAATGCAAGATGTACATCTGTTGCTAACTTATTTACAAAAAGAAGCTTATTTACAATCAATTTCTCTTGAAGATCTTACTCCAATTAAATCTCCATTGGATCATAAAAGTATGGGTGAATACCAATTAATGGTTGAAATGGATTCAAGAGAAGAAATGATAAAAGGGAAATCTCCACTGATGCATTTTTAAGTGTTGGATCCTACATAACATCTTTAGTATTATGTACATATGATAAAATATCAACAATCTTGTGTGTAAGTGAACCTTCCAAATAACTTTCAAATGGATCAATGAAGTGTGGGTGGAAGTTTAATGAATCTGCCAAAAGATTATCAATTGGGTTAGAAGGTTGGTCATATGGTATTGATGCATTCTCAAGTCATCATTTATGTAGAAAATGAATTCGGGAAGAAAGAGAGAGGTGATAAGACATGAGCATCAACTGAAATTGGAAAAATAATGGCACATGATGCTCATGATAATGATTTGGATTTTCATTTTCCCATTCATGCAATGCATCCGGTGAGTGTTCAATACTTAATTGCTCCATATGGCAACATAGATTATCCAACAATCGAAAAATGAAAGAAGAGTAAAGATTTGAAAATAAGCATAACAAATGAAGGAAAAATATTAAAGTCAAGTCATTATTTACACTAATGTTACAACTAGTATTACAACACAATTGGAACTCATTTGAAGTAATTTTCTCTTCACGAGAATTGGCGATAAAAATCTATTGGAACAATTACCGACATCAACTTGTGAGTAAGAGAGAGGCTCAAGACTATGAGTAGGAATGGAAACTTGAAGATTTCAGAATCATAAATACGGATGGAAAAATTATCTTGATTTAATGGAATTTCAAAGTGAGGCTCTTCAATAGAGATATCAATAAGTGGGGAGTCATCATTTTGAAACATAAAAGAATTATCAAGAGTGGGAGAAATTGATAAGGATTGAATTGATTCATTGCCCTCTAACTCTAAATAATCATCATAAATGACTTAACGGATTTCGTTAGTATTCCCTTCATTTCCATAAGATGTATCAGAATAAGAAGAATGATTGAGCACATTTTCAACATTGTTGAATGAGTGATCATTGTATGTCTCTTTGTCCCAATCAAAACTAATTGATAGTTCATCACTAATAGTATTTATATCAATTCACCCGTTCTCTAAAATAACATTAATATAAAGAGGAAACAAATTGCTATCAACAAAAAGATCATGATTAAGAGAGAAATGATAATTTAAATAAATTAACCTAAAAATTTCCCTGTTTGCAGATTCTTGTGCATTTTCTTCAATGCAAATTTCAGATTCATAATCATTTATGTGGTTGATCATACTTTCCTGAAGATTGATATCTGACTGCCTCAAGTTTTGTAGTTATTCAACATGGGAAAATTCAGAAATTTTTGTGGCAAAATACACTTTATTGGAATCTTCGATTTGTGTTTGTGCTTGCTGATTTTCTGATTTTATATCTTGTTGATTTTCAGATTTATTGGTAGCTAATTCTTCAAGCTTGTTCTACTTGTTTTCTTGAAGCTAATGATCTAATTCTTCCAACCTCTTTGGTGGTGAATTATTTACATGAGAGAGATCATCACGATCTTCAATAACATTGTAAGAAGAATGCACCAATTGTAGGAATTTATCATACATGGCTGAAGCGATTTCATCATGATTGTCGTGTGCGTCCTCCAAATATGATTTTTCATTCATACTAATAGAAAGAGATGTAGACTCATCAAAGGTAGAAATTGTTTCATATGGATTTGGAATGAAAGGATGAGAAACTAACTTTCCAAACTATCCTGTTAATTGAAACTCTAGAGGTAAATTTTCAGATTAAAATTGAAAACAAATTATTTTAAATCTAATGAGAAAATCATCCAAAGACTCGCCTTTGAATCACCGGAATGCTTCAAGTTGATCGCATACTTTTTCATAATTGTAATCTTGAAAAACATGTAGGAATTTTTTTTACCAACTCGTCCCAAGTGTGAATGGAGGCAAATGGTAATACTTTACACCAGTCTTTAGCCAATCTTGTCAAAGTGAGAGTAAACATCTTGCACATAATACCTTCTTCAATATCAAAATTGTTACAACTTAAAATTAATTAAAGAATGCGATCGAAAGTAAAGGCATTCTTCTTAAAGTTAAACTTCATCTTTGACAAGAGCTTTACTACCTGAATTGGAGTGGTGACAAGTGGAAGTCCAGTGGAACAACTCCAAAGAGGTCGTTTAAGAGGAGCCATTGAAAAAGATAAAACTTCTCAAAACAATTTATCTTTGGCCTTCCTTATAGCGCTCAAAATGTTGATGGGAAAAAATGACCTCATTGACATTTGGGAGGGCCATCCGATCAGAGTCCCAAATCAAACCCTTATCCATTTAAATGACGGCTCTGACTGGTTCCAATGGGTCCAATTACCCCCCTCTCTCTCTATTGACTTATGGTATTTCTAATTAATAATCAACAAAAAGAGAGAAATCAATCTTACCTTCTTGTTGCATGCTTGCAAGAAAAAATCCTCAAACTGAATTAAGGGCTCAACTAAGCCACACTATAGTTTGTGTCTTGTGTAAGGGGACTTCTAAAATTCCATGATTAAATCTAAATGTAAATCTACACCAAGATGCAAGTGATAGAAAACTAAATCTATCTCGATTAGGAAGATGTATATCTAATCCCAACCGAGAGAAAGGTAATTAAATGAATGGGGATTTAACATGCCCCTTTTGTGATGAATATCAGACTGCAAAAAGAGTTCTAACAACTGATATAATGTGTGCATGGCATGTTTTATTCAAAGATTTAAAACATTAAATAATTAACCATTAACACTAAAAAATAGTTCACTTAACCCCAATGACAATTAAATCAAATTAAGATAGCAAAATTTTGAGCAAATAGTTACTCAAAAATTCAATTTACACACATGAGCAAAGCGAAAATCAATAACAGATCCATGAGACCAATACACCGGGAAGTTGATCTATAAGACAAACATTCATATTTAATGGAAGTGTGTAATATGATGTAATTTACGTAGATCTTTCATTACATAAATGAAATTTGGGTTATAAATACAAGTATTCAAATATAAATTGATGAACCTGGATCCCTTTGCTCTTTTTCCCAAATGGATCTCTAGCAATCTCCCCAAAATGATCAGCTCTACAAGAAGAAGGAAGAATTACAAAAGTGCTAGTTCTGCTCCATTAACATAGATAGAATTTTGGAAAGAAAACCCCATATATCCTTATATTTGAGTATTTACCTTGATCCTACAACTAAAAATCCATTGTAAAAGTTCTTAGAGCATCTAAATTGCAGATAAAAGGAACCCCTTCCTCATTCTTAAGACTAATATTAATAATTTACAAAAATCTGCCAAAAATGGAGAGTTGTTAGGAGTTGTTAAGAGCCATGAAATCTGGAGCTTGAAATCTTCTTTTTCTCTGTTGTTGGTGTAATACCATTGCTCTAAGATTCTTTAGCTTCATCCTTTCCAACAAATCTCTTGCAAAAACTAATCAAAATTGAAATTAAATGAATTAATTTTGCACATAAAAATCAAAGTGTCATGAATGGGAAAACAAACTCTCACATTAAAATAAAATAAAATAAATAAATTGAAAGAAAACCATGCTCCCTGTTGATCAATGTTAAGACTTTTATGGTTCAAGAGGGTTGTCGTCAAACCAATTTGCAACAACTGAAGTTTTGGTAGATGAAATTGTTTCAAAACAATTTTTTTAGATTAATTTTTGTTACAATTTCGTAACTCCATCTTTTGCTAATTTTTAGTGACAATTAATGACAAAATCTGGTTGGTTTTGAGCTTCCTAGATTGTTCTATGAGATTCTAGCTTTCAAATGAGCCATTTTGGACCTCATTTGACCAAATAAAATTGAAGAAATGAACTTCGACAATTGAAATTAGAATTTTAAAAAATACATACTTGAGAAAAAAAATTAACATTTTATTAATATATATAAATTAAAATATAAAATTATATGAAATTCTAATTAGATATATAAAATTACATGAAATTTTAATTTTAATCTAAGAAAATAATTTAATTTAAATTAAATTATTAATATCTACAAATAAATTAATTAAATTAACAAAAATATAAATATAGGTTGAGTTGGAGTGGGCCCCTCTTCATATCAAAACTATAACCATTTAATAAATAATATGAGAATAGGCATAAAGGATAAGCCCAAAAATCTGGAGGGATAAAGAGGAGCCAAGGACTCGTGAGGGAGGAGGAAAGGGGCCCATGTTGAGTTGGAGTGGGCCCCTCTTCATATCAAAATCTACAACCACTTAAAAAAAGAATGAGCCTGTGTAAATGAGAAAGCCTTGGAGTTATGTTAATGCGGGAGCTCGGATTACCCGGATGCCTGGAAGTTCTTAAAAATACAATTAAAATTTCTTCCGTGTGCCAAGATTGTTATATATATATATATATATATATATTATACATTATTTAATATTTTGTTAAAATAAGTATATAATATATATATATATATATATATTTAATATGTTCATTTTGTAGATGGTTAGTAAACAATTAATAACTAATTAAAATTAATTAGAAACAAAAATATATATATAATAAATATATATATATTTTTTGACAATAACGAATATTTTTATTTAGGGCGGTAAACTAGCTGCCGCATGCTCTTACATTACAGCAATGACATAGATAGATTCTCGTGGATAGCTGTTTGGAATTGCTGTCAAATAAACTAGAAGACGGATCACCGAGAAAGGCTCGCCTCACTTTAGGGATATTACCAGGCAGACAAATGATCGGGTTCAATGGTTTGTTCGCTTCGCCTTCTTTGACACGAGAATGTCCCTCAAAGCTGAGTGAGATGCTGTAGGGCAATGGGCAAAGCATCGCACAAGGGCCAGAAGACTTCCCTGGGCATTTCATGTTTGTGGCGACCTCCTTCGTGCAATACATAAGAGCAACGATGCAATTGATCGGAGGAAGGTAGTGATTATCCACTTCTACTTTGGAGATGCTGCTGCTGTAAAGGAGAAGCTCCAACACATGGCCCAATTTTTGGATCGCATAGAAATACAAATCGAGATTACAGCCTTTCGGAGATGAGAAACTTTGATAATGATGTAAATGGGCTTCAGATTTGAGAGCAGAGTAAAAGTCAATACTGGAACTGAGTTGGCATCTTGAAAGTCCTTTGTGGACGCTTGAAACATAGGGCGCCGACAGAAAATAGAGGCCATTGAAAGGAAGACTAACAGGAGATGAGAACAGGCCAGAGACCACAGTTTTAAATAGTTTGATAATACAATGAGGTGAGATCCCGAAGAACAGGGCACTGAGGAGTAGAATGATAGCCCTAGGATCAATTAGGAAAGGAAGTCTGATCAGCAGGAACATTAAGGAATGGGACAGGAAGATTCAATCGAATTGACCACCAGAGATCTCTGTTTACAGAGGGAGCCAAGATTGGCCTCCATATCAGCTTGAGAGTTGAGATTCCTTAAGATGTGGAAGAAGGAGATTTTACTGAACTTGGGCAATAAGAGTCGCATTTTTTTGATAATAGTGGCTAAATGAACCTGATGGGGAGTCTTATGAGAGGTCAACGCTTGGATGATAAGTCTGGAATCTCCAAAGACAGAGAGAGAGAGGATATTTCTATTAATCGCCAGATTCAGCCCCTGCCATAGTGCGAGAGCCTCCGCTCTGTTATTGGATTCGATACCCAGACCCAAATGGAACCGCAATTCCGAAGAACCTCCAGGACGCAAAAGAACCCCACCACTGCCAGCAACCCCAGGGTTTCCTTTAGAGGCCCCATCGAAGAATAAACAGTGATCATCCAAGGCCGATCTCCACTTGATAAACTCCAGTTCCTCCAGCCTAATCTCCCAGTTGGCATGGGAAAATGCAGGAGGAATGGACCTTTCCTTCAGATTCGGAGCCAGTTCTTTAAGCCAATGCTCCTCCTCTTTGACCAGACTCATTTCATTCCTTGAGGAAGTATTGGCTTCCAAAGCCTCGCCCAGCAAAGCTTTGATTTTAGAAATAACTCTTGTAGAAGTGCAGCTTTCTCCTCTGAAAATTCTATTATTCCTCTCCAACCACAGCTTCCAGCAGATGAATTTAGGGATCCACATCCAACTTGTTTTAAGAAGACTTTTTTTTGTAAGGAAAAAGGGAGATAAACTGGCCCAAGTTCGGAGCAGAGAAGGAATGTTGCCTGGGAGGTCAAGTTTAGCTGGTCCTAACATCAGTACTCCCCTCCAGACTACCAGAGCAAAGGGGCAAAGCAACAACAGATGATTGGCAGTTTCTTCATCAGACAAGCAAAGGGGCACCTGGAAGGCCCTTCCATCCCTCGTCTACGCAAATTATCTCTGGTAAGAATGCTTTGGTGCGCTACAGTCCAACAGAAGAAGTCAATTTTGGGGAGAGAGGGGAAATCCCATATGAATTTCCATTGAGCTGGGTCAGGAGGAGCATGTGGAACAACCATCATTCTTTTATAACCTTCGGAAGCAGTGTAAGAGCCTGAAAGGGAGCCCCAGCCTCTTTTGTCCTTAGAATTGGCCTTTGAGGGAGATTTGCCTTGAAGCAGATCTAAGAGTAATGAAGCTTCCCCCTGCAACATAAGGGGGACCTCCCCCAGATTTCAACAATCCCAGAGTCTACCGGGATCATCCTTCCAGTTAGATATATCCCACAGAGTGTGCAAATTGCAGGACTGAAGCCAAGATTTGATATTTGCTAGACCTTCCACTTGAATCAAAGGTTGATCACCCAGAATCGAGTCTTCCCAGATTTTGATTTTTCTTCCATTACCAGGGATCCAGTAGAGAAAATGGCTAAATTGCTCCATAGCAGAACTGCAAAGATTGAAGATTGGAGATCCTTTTAAAGATCTTGGGGGCTGATCCAAGCATCTCAAGCATTGCCCTTGGAAATATTTCTTCCAAATGACTCTTTTACTCCAGCTAGAGTTTCCAGAGACTAAATTCCACAGGATCTTGGATACCAAAGCAAGGTTTTGAGCAACCAAGTTACGCAGGTGGAGGCCTCCTTCCAGAAGAGGTCTCTTGAGAGTCTCCCAATTCACTAAGTGGAGCCTTCTATCGTTGTTGTTGACACCTTCCCACAGAAATCTTCTCAACTGATTGTCCATTTTACTGAGAAAGGTTTTGGGGGCAAGGAGAATGGAGTGTTGATATAGAGGCATACTTATAAGGACCGATTTCATAAGGATGACTTTCCCTGCATTATTCAGCCAAGAGGCTCCCCAAGCTTGGATTCTGATCTTTAGCTTGTCGAGTAGTGGCAGCCAATGAGCAACTTTAGGCTTGGATTTGAAGATTGGGATCCCGAGATATTTAAATGACTCCCAATTTCGAATACCGTCCATTTCTAAGAGCCTTGCAATATCTGGCAGCTCCTTGATCGAGCAGTTCCTGCCATAGATAGAGCATTTTCGATAGTTAATCTTGTTGCCCAAGATCAACCTAAAAATTTCCAGCTCCTTCTTGAAGGATCTGGCAGAGTTTATGCTGGCTCCTCCAAGCAGCAAGGTGTCATCGGCGAACTGGGCATGATTAATGTCTTTCACCTTGTGAGTCGTTCTGAGGCCAGGCAGGGTTTGAATCTGCTGGTTATGATCGAGTTGGAAACTGAGCACCGAGGCCTGAACAACATAGAGGAGAGGAGACAAAGGACATCTTTGTCTAAGGCCCCTAGAGGCTTGGAAGAAGTCAGTAGAATGACCATTGACCAGTGGCGTGATCCATGGCGAGGCAATACAGGCATTCACCCAATTTATGAAGGCTGTTGAGAAGCCTAACTTCTTCATCACAATGAACAAAAATTCATGTCTCACCCTATCAAATGCGTTAGCCAGATCGAGTTTAATCACCATACCTTTCTCGTTTCTTTGGCAGCTAGAGTGAACTGCTTCTAGCACCAACACAATGTTGTCCAATATCTTTCTTCCTTTTATGAAGCCGCCTTGATTTTCAGGGATGATGGCTGGCAATATATTCTTAAGCCTGTTGGCAATTATTTTGGAGACCAGCTTGTAACTTGAATTGCACAAGGAAATGGGCCTAAATCTGCTAAATTCGGAGGCGCCTTTCTCTTTTGGGATCAAGGCGAGAAAGGCCGAATTGATGCCACCGCCCAACTTTGCACAATTCTGGGATTTTCTGACCATTCTCAATAGATCTTTTTTGATTGTTGACCAGCAAGTCAAGAGAAACCTGACAGAGAACCCATCAGGGCCTGGGGCTTTATTAGGCTCCATGCAATCCAGAACTTTCTTAAGCTCGTCCATACTGATCGGAGCCGTCAACATAGCATTATCCGTATCCTGAACGCACTTGGGAATTAAGTCAATCGGGTAGGCATGAGGATCAATAGGGGGTTCTTCAGGAGCCGAATAAAGATCTTTGAAGAAGGAGTAAGCAGCTCTCTTAATGCCATCGAAATCCTTAACCACAGTGTTTTGGTAATGTATCTCAGAAACTGATTTGAAATGCTTTCGAGCTTCGGCTTGCTTATGAAAGAAGCTGGTGTTTTTATCTCCGGACTGTAACCATAGATTCCTAGACTTCTGTCTCCAGAATTCTTCCTCCTCCCTGCTAGATCTGTGAACCTCTTTTTGCAGCTCGACTTCTTTTTGGAGAAGACTTTGTGTTACAGGGCTGTGCTCCATAGCTAATTGATGAGCAACCAGACTATTAAGAGATTATTTTCTTTTGGCAGAAGGGGTTTTCAATCTTTTAGCCCACTCCTTAAGACTTCTTTTCAGGCCCCTGATTTTCTCTTCCCACACAGAGAATGGAGAACCATGGACAGGCCTATTCTAGGCTTCAGAAACCACCTCTTGGAATCCTTCTTGCTAACTCCACAAAGGACTGAAACAAAAAGGGACGGGGCCTAGATTACCATCCAGGGAAAGCTCGAGGAGGATGGGCTTATGATCAGAAGTGAGATTTGGTATAATTTTAGAAGTGGCCATAAGACCGCATGTCAGGAAAGAAGAGTGGACAAGGAATCTGTCCAAATGGGCAGCAATGTGATTGGGGGCTAATCTTTTGTTGGACTAGGTGTATTTCCCTGAAGAAGGTTTAATATCCTCCAGATCCCAGCCCAGCATAATATCTTAAACCCATTCTCTGGCAGGGTCCCTAACAATGGAGCCTCCCTTTTTCTCATCAACAACAAGGGTGAAATTCAGGTCACCTGCAATAATGATATTTCCTGGATTTTGCTCTGAAAGAAAGGAGTGAAGCGAGTTCCAACAATTTTTTTTCTCGCCTAGCAATACCGAAGCATAAAGATTAAACATACTTACTTGTTGACTAGAATCTTTTTGGAGGAGCTGAGTGAAAAGCCAATGGGGGCTACTTTTTTCTTGAATAAGATCATATATGGTGCTGTTCCAAAAGGTGGCTATTCCACCAGATGCGCCTCTCACACTAACCGCTCTTCCATGACCTTTTTGCCAAAAAACTTTACTAGATTGGAGGAGAAGAAGATCTTCCAGCTTTGTCTCCTGGATGAGGAGGATTTCAGGCGAATATATTCTCACTATGTCTTTCAAGGCTTCCTCTTTCAACCTGCTACCTAAACCTCTGCAATTCCAGGAGACGTATTTCATTATTTACTGACTTGGGGGATTGAGGCTCCTTTTGGAAATCTCCTCATCTACAAACCTCTATAAGGGCCTTAAAAATTCTTCTAATGCCTTTATCTTGGGTTTCAACTCTTCCCCCTTACGTATATCATTCTCCATTATTCTAGTGGTCAAATCCGGGGTGACAACACTAGCATCCTCTCTTCTTTTTCTGTATACATTCTTCAACAATTCATTGTATTCTTCGGTTACTACATACACTTGTTCTTGAAAGTCACTCGAAGAATTTTTATCTTCAAATAGGTTGTAACATTTTTTTGTGAGATGTGTTTTTTCTTATATCACAATCCGCTTCGCAACAGCTCATTACGTTGATGCTCTTCTCAATTTGATAGATCCTCTCATCGACATTCACAATTTACTTGATGCCCTACATTTTAGCTAGCATTGATGATATGATGCTCCATAATAGATCACCCTACTTGATCATGTCTTGACACCTTCTCACATACTCGACTGATCTAATTAATAATATTAGCTTTGTTGTGCTAAGATCCTGCTCAGATTTAAAAAAAAATGCTAATCATGTGCTTAAGGATTCATGAGTTTTTCAAGTGAAAAATGATTTTTTATGAGAAATTTAACATAAAATAAACATTGAACAGGAGCATATAAATGTGCAAAACATCACCAATAACACATCACAACAGGAACATGATGAAGGAGTTCACCCCTCCTAGGCTACGTCTCCTTGGTCCATATTCCAATGGCTTGGGCCTCTCTATTATGCTAAAATGTGTAAAAAGGTGTGCTTACAATGCTGAAATGCTTTTGAAACCTACTCTAATGAGTCAAAAATGTCCAAAAATAGCTACCTAGCCTCTTTTTGCACCCAATTTGGTCGAAAATTGGATAAGTTATGACCTCTCCTAGTTTCTCCACTATTTTCTCTACAATTTTCCCAAAATCCGGCACCGACCCTCATTTTCGTCTAACAGGCCGCCAACTCAGCCAAAACCTTGGTGGATTTGTCGGACAGATAATATAGCCATTGAAGCCCAAAAACACTGAAAATAGGGTCATATGGGAGGGGAAATGCGCTTAGGGGATAACCCCAAACGCTGGCCACTTTCCCTTAACAGTTACAACACCCTGGCAGTTAGTTGAAGCAGTGGGAACATGGGGTAGTTACCTCGTTGATCAAGTGATGGTGGTTTTCCAGGTGGCCACATAATATGTTGGCGAGTAAATGATGAGAGTTTTCACATGAGGCGGTTAAGTTTGCGCCCAACCTCCAAATATCGTGGCAACAAACTTTAAATATAGATCACACCCCATACAGTTAAGACCCATGCGCATGGTATGTTGGTAAAATTGTTGTGTTAGTGTTGGGATGTCACCGGTTCGACCACCGTTGTCTCTGCTCCGTCTATGGAACTATTTTTGGTGGCCTCTCGGGTTGCCACATGGCAGCCTCAATCTGGGCCACATGTTAGCCTGTGGTTTGCCATCATTCCAACTAATGAAAAACCACAAAATTTTGACAAATAACAAAGTGACACTTGTCATTATATAATTCACCAAGAAATTATTTGACCAAGTCAACGTCCACATCACCTTCCTAGTTAGTGCCACATCAGCAGTATGCATTGTTGACTGGGCTGTCCTTTTTTTTTTAATTCCTCTATTTCGGAAAGTGGATAGAACTCACTTTTGGAGTCATATGTTGTTTGTTTCGTGTGAAACATGTTGCACTGAATTCAAGATGACTACACTACACGGTCGTCCAGGTTCCACACCAATTTGATAACTAAGGTACAAGAAATCCTCTCCCACTGTTGGCAAACCGTAACATATACAGTTATTGCGTTTTTAAGTGTTTTAAATAAGTTTTGAATTGTGTTGAATTTTTTTCTACCATTAATATTATTCAAACATCCTTTTTATCTAATTTTTTCTTGTTATTTAATTTATTTTGGACAAAAAAAATAAAATGAAAATAAATTCCAACCATTTTTTTGCCATCGTCTGCAACATTGTAACATTAACACTACGTAGTCAATGCCCATAGATTCATAAAACAATGCTCCAATAATTGGTTTTGTAAATGAAACCGTAGATATAAATTGGAAAATTATCAAAATTCTATGAAAATACTAACATTTGGTAATGTAAAATGAAAATACAAATAATAAGTGTATGACAACATCTAGTTATAAGGAGCGATGTATTTGAGCATTATATTTCACGTTGGACTTAGAGTGAGATTAGGGAATTCCAATTGTCTCATTGTCTCCAGCAGTAAGAACAACCTACTCTTGCTTAATAATGTTAGGTTTTAATGATGATAATCTTTAAAAGATCTTTGTATTAATAAAATTTCTACAAAAGAATAATCCAATTGTATTACCATACTATGTTACCATATTCATCTAATTTAATGATCTGAACTCTACCGAAGCCAAAAAAAATCTAAGCAATAATAATGAAATAACTTTGCTCCCATGTTGTTCGTCCAATTTAATGTTTGGAACAACACCAGAATAAAAATTATGATTACCTATAATTCAATCTGACGTCCTATATACCATAGCGTTAGCATACATAAGGATTATGAGGGTGGATAAAGCTTGCCTGCGATTTTAGCATGGAGTTGTAAAGAGGAAGAGAACGTTGGGCGACCCATACTTGATGACTAAGAAGAATTAAAAACAAAACAATGAAAAAACATGTTAAGAACAAGTTATCACCAGGGTGACAGTGGGAAGATGGCTGAAATGCTACACTAGGAATTGGATTATTTGGGGTTGTTGTGGGAGAAGGGTGGGGAATATTCTGAGGCCAATTACACTAGGAATTGGATTATTGGGGTTCATTGTGGGAGAAGAGTGGGGAAGATTGTGAGGCCAATTTCGGCAATTGGGGCATGTGGGGTGGCTTCGAAGCCATTTATCGATACAAACCATGTCAAACATGTGGCCACATCCACGCATCTTTCTCAGTTCTTTTGATTCCTTGTAGTTGCAGAGGCAAATTGAACATGAGTTCTCCTCTTCTTGATCTCCAGATACTAGGCAATTGGCAGGAGTATATCATCCTGGGGCAAGACGAACTGAGGATCGCTTCATCGATTCTAGATAAAACATCGTCTTGAGTGGTGATAGCCCCGCCACGTACTACATTACAATATGGTTCCTCTTTTCATTAACTAATGTAGTATAGAGCGGGGCTATCACCATTCAAGATGGCATTTTAACTGGAATCGATGAAGCGACCCTCGATTCGTCCTACTCCAGGATGATATACTCCTACGAATTGCCGGTATGTAGAGATCAAGAAGACAATAACTCTTGTTCAAATTTCCTCCGATCCTCCAATATCCCTTTTTTCCTATCCTCCAATATATGACATCTCTGATACTTTAATATTTCGATATTGTTGATCTCCAATATTCCCAATCCCTCGGTCCTCCAATAAACCCCTCCTATCCATATCGTAACTTCCATATCAGAACATCCTATTGACTACCACTCTTTTCAACCCCTGATACATGACCTCTTATATTCCTTCCTGCTTATATTTTTAGTCATTACATTTTAATAATAAAATCCCATCGGAAAATAATATCGCAATTTTTAGAGGTACAACCATAACATTTCTCTGATATAATCCTCCAATATGTTGACATGTACAAAATCCCATGTGAACCCACATTTTATCATTTAATGACTAAATGTAACGAATTTATGATTTCAAAGTTCTAAAGGGTTTCATTATTGCGGATTGATATCACTAGATTTTGCTCATAAAGACATGAATTGATATGAAATTGGTTATTCGCTCTAAATATTTCATCAGTTAATTCTCATGTTTTCCTTTGCAGGCTAGTCCCGATAATAAAAGCTCAGCAGATATGTTTAGGGCAACTAAACTTGGGAAGAAGCCCATTGTTTAACAACAATTTGTTTCTCCTTCACCTGAAGCTAATGAAATTCCTGCATTATTATCGGATACAAACTAAACTACCGATGCTGGAAGCTACTCTTGGGAAGCAATTTATAAACTCTTTGAATATGAACAACCCACAATGATATATAAAATAGCTATGACCAATTATTCTACCCCTGTTTTTGAAACTACTCAGAGTGACGTCACCAATTAATTCCTCCATAGGATTGCAGCCCATCCCAACATCATGCCCTATACAGATATGGTTAAATGGGTTATCGAACAGATGAATATTTCATATAGGAATTTCATGAGTAGGAGGGACACATTTATCAGGTCGTTGACCAACAATGATTTGACCAAAATGCGTCATCTAACACAACCTAAGGAAAAATATGGTAGGCAATTTGTAGAAAAAATCATGAATGGACATGAGGATTAGCCAAAGGTCATCAAAGAATTGATAAGGGATGCCAACAAACACAAGCGTGAGGATAAGGGTATGTATTATATTGCTTCCCTTGTTGGGCCATTCTGTTATATAGCTGCTATGATATGTAGAATCTATGGTTACTTTAATACCAATAAATTCTCAGACCAATGGGTACCACTAATTGATGTTGCCTGTGATGGTTATATTATGGATTGGGGAAACATATTATCTAACATTTTATCCACTCAAATCCTAGATTCTAGGAGCAAACACAACTTTTTTCCCAAACATTGTTCCCCATTTCTATATCAGCGCTTATATAATGGATGTTATATGTTTCATCTTTGATTTTACATCAGTGGGATGGAAATGGATGATAGAATACCCTACACCTATTCATATCTATCATAACATACTCTAGGAATCTAAATACAAACCTCATTTCTATCAAATTTTCCATGGAGTAGTGCTTCCCATCCACAAAAGTGTCTTTGCAGGGAAGACTCCTAGGGTTTCACCTGGAGCCAATAATGATTTATTATCATTTGGAAGATGTTTTGGAGAAGAATCCTTCACTTATATACGGATCTTTGACAATCCTGCAAAACCTCATGTGTTGACCCTTTATGTTCACAATAAACTCTTAACCTGATAGGTAGCCTACCAAACTATAGGGAATGGTCTTTCAAATCTTTTGAAGGATGTGTTAGTGTCAGTCTTTACAGCCTTCCTCCAGTGATCAAATATGCTCATACAAAGTGATTTTGAAGTGTCAAGGTCAAATTTTGTCATTTCAAAGAGTTTTCAAGCAAAATTTGGTCACTAGGCTTTAGGTCTAGGGTTTGCTTTAACTCCTTCTAAAGTTGTCCAAATGGCGGGCTATGTCATCACTTAGCTGAGTCTATCATCATTCATAGGTTTGTCATTATCATGTCAGTGTCTAATGAGTCATTTTACGCCTTGTTCATGCTTCAGTTGTGCCTTGGCAAGTTCATTTCCCTCTCCTAGGGTTTTGAAGCCAATTTCTCTTGGATGGTCAAATCAATGGAAAAACTTGTTTCCTGATGTTCATACACCTTCCCCTATCCTTAAAGTACCATATCATACACTTCCCAACACTCAGATTCCCCAAAATCCTCATTTTTGCACAAACCCTAATTTCTAGCTACAACCTGGCAATTTTCTAGGTTTGGCCTGTGATTTGCCCTTTTGGACCCCTTCCCCTCACTCAATCTCTGAGATTCCACTTTCCCCTGCTTCCTAACATTCCTCCCCACTCCCAAAAATTTCCCCAAGAATTTAGAAGCCCCCTATCCCCTTCATCTCGCTTCATTTCGACAGAATTCCTTGTTTCACACATCGGGACAAGTCGCACTCAAATAATGTTCCAGAGAAATCAAAGATGAATTTTGGGAAACTGAGAGAGGTTTTTTGTCCACAACATGCCAAAGAAGAAAAACCTCCTTCACTTTTTACACAGGTGTCATGGTTTGAGAGAAATGTCAAGAATACCGATGCCTCAGGAGAATCAAAGGCACCTCTGAAGTGACCCTGGAAAAATCAAGTTTTCTCCTAGCTTGGTTGGCCAAATGACTTTATTGATGGGTGAAATGATAACTAGACACTAATATCTTTCCAATTAGCTATCATGAGCTCAATTTGGGGTTGAGGAAGGCATTCAAAAGTTGACTGCAACAACACTCTTCCTTGAGGCAGCCTCATTAGGCACTTTTTGACCAGTCTTGGGAGATTTGATTTTGGACAGGTCAAATCAACTCCAAATTAAAAAATTCCGGTTGGTTTGGAAAGTAGACT
>APFE030683648.1:301501-316556 GCA_000404065.3 Pinus taeda | reverse complement strand
TTTTCACCCACATTGGGTTTCCACTTTATATCTTGTGTTCTTGTGTGTGATTGTCTTCTGCTCTATTTTTCTGTTCCCGGTTACTGTTTATATGATCCTGATGCACAGATTAATGTTCAACATCTGTAGAATATTTTAAATTATAAGTTTGTATGGAATATGCAGGTTTCCTTATCTGTAGTTGCATATATACGCGGTTTTGTCTAACTGAAGTAGTGTATATGTTATGGGTTTGAAAAAGAAAATAATTGACCAAATAATATTGATTCACCCCCCCTCTCAGTATTATTTCCAACAGGGAGGTATTCATAATCCACACAAGGTACTTGGACATTTTCAATCTAAAGAATTCTCATAAGAAGAGTTCGATTGGTAACCCATCTGTTTAGCATCATATCATCTAGCATTGTCACATAGCAAGGCCTTGACTAACCGCTCATAGCACAATGCTAGTGAGACCAATGATTTATAAACACCATTATCATTGTCTCTCTCGGAACATACCCCACCTGGGTTCTCTCAGAGTATGTTCCACTAGGACTATTCTTATCTTGGATTCTTAGTCCTCAAAGAATATCTGTCCTCTATGTTGAGAAATCTAGGGCATTGAGATTAAGTGATTTCTCTTTGATAGATAACTGCTTGTGAATGCATTTTACTTCTTGATTAGGATCTTCTTTTACTTGTGTTATCATAATGTTATTCTTCATCAAATAGCTACCAAGCATAAACCAAAAAGAGACAAGAGAAACAAAATATAGGCTATCAGCCAGGGCCAAAACCTCTCACACTTGAGAGGAAAACCTGAACAAATTCTTCTTCTTATAGAGATTCCAACTGACGAATACCAAGACCAAGACCCTTGACCTATTTTCCACTCTAAGACCAAGACATAAGTTCCCTTGATGAGATACTTAGTCAACATTAGTCAACCTTATGCTCCTTCCTTCTTCTTGGCTCCTCTTCAACTACAACTTGCTTCTGCTTCAAACTTTCGACCTCCTTGAATTATGTCTGCAAACCTTGACGCTAGTTTAGAAACCCTAACTTATGAATAAGACCTTTTCTTATGCCTTGATTTCCTTTGCTTTGGATAGGGTCTGCTTCTAGCTTGTCTCAACCTCCTCTTTTGACTTGTACTTATCCCAATTCGGTTAGCTTGGATGATTGTAACTTTTTCGGCCTTACTCCAACAAATGATCTCCTTCTTCCTCACATGTGTGACAACAAAACACTCGAAAACAGATCCAAAAATGAAGCTAAGAACTTTGCTCTACTTCCTTCTCCCTTTGCTAATGCTTAGGCTTCCTTCTAAGTGATCCTCACACTTATAGATTTCAGAATTGCTTGATTGAAAATTTGATCCTGAAATGGGGCCGAGCTGCCCTATTTATAGTTGTTTCTTCATCAAATAAGTTGACTTCTTGGAGGGTGAGCCGACTCGTCATTTGGAGGAGATAATTTATTCTATTTTTAAGTTGACTTGAAGGAGAGGTCTTGTGCTTGTCTTGGAGGGATTTCATACTTATTTAATGACTCATGCAAAATCTAACATGCCTAAGAAGGGTCCTTCATACATGACATTGACTCAATTTGACTTTTATGACTTAGATGACAAAACCTAAAGGCTCATAATGGGAGCCATTACTAAAAATAAAATTCCTTGCTCATGAAATCCATGAGACAAGCATTACAGTTATAATTTGTTTTTTCTTCTTTTCATCAATTACATAAAATCATAATTACACATGTCATTATGAAGATCGAACCTAGTTACACTTTTCAACACTCTATGACTACTCTTATCCTTGATGCCCTACCACATCCTCAAAGAGTCTCTGATGCAAGATGCTTACCCAATCCTCCATTCCGTCTTCCAAAGTGAAGACAAGAATGATGTGTCCATCTCTCCTCATGGCCTTCATTAAGATTTACGATTGTTAGTCCTGGTCTAGTGCATGACACATGAAGTAGAGAACCATATCTGTCACTCCCTCTTCACTAGGGATGACCAACCCATTCCATAAAAGGAATGTACCCAAGCTCCCTTTTAACTAGGGGCCTGACCAAACTCCTTAACTAGGGACTTGCTTCCAGCAACTCTCTAGGTGGAGATTATGGGATGACCAGCGGCTTGAAGAGCTCCTTTCGATGTCATGAATTTCATCTTCTTTGTCATGGAGCCTTCTTCTTTTGGGACTTCTTTGTAGGGAACGAACCACCCATCACTTTCATTTATGAATTATGTCATACATGTCATCCTTCCTTTCATCGGAAAGTGATCCTTTTGTCCATATCTGGCCTTCCTTCATACCTTGTTGCGTTCTTAACATCATGTTTCCTTCAGGATCTTTTATACTACCACATGAGTATCAATTGTAGATGACATATAAAACTCTTCCTTTGGTAGCCCTGCATTTTCCCATCCAAATATTGTTTAAAAATAAAAAAATGAACATTAAATCAAAATTACCTTTGTGATGGTCTTTCATCATGACATCTCCTTGTTTGCATGCATCTTGACACATCTCCAAACAGATATTAATGTCAAGGGTATCCTTCTATTCTAGACTACATCAGAGTCTACATACCTTTTCCATGAAGATGTCACAGTCAATATTCTAGTCAAGAGATGTTGATGACCATAGTTGCACCTTTCATGATCTCTCCTTACATTCTTCACATATTGCTTCTGAGAAACTTTCATCCATAGTTCCTTTATTTTATCAACCAACTCATATTCTATAGGACTTATTATGTTGATTTCATCTAGTCAATATGTGATCCATGCATTCTTTCAAAGGAGTAGATCTCTTTCTTTTGATTATGCTCATGAGGTAGAGCATTTATCCATGCTATCTGCAATTATATGACATGACTCTATTTTATCAAATACAAGCATACATGCCTGATTTTCTTCCTTTAGGTGATACTTCCTTCAACAACTTCCTTGATTGAAAGAACTTCAATCACCTTGACTTGCTTCACTTCTTATGACATCATACCATCATTCCATGAATTCCATGCAAGGTGGAATTCTCGACGAAACACTTGCTTCTTTCAGTAGGTGAACCTTCCAATGAAGATTTCAACGGAGGATCTTGATCATCCTCATCCAGCAAATGCTCCTCTTGAATGATGTATGATGAGCTCCATACTAGATGACTTTCTTCTCCATAAGTACTACTTATGCTTTTAATGACATTACCAAGAGCTACATCCTTCTATAGGTGACTACCGTAAACTTCTATTTCAGCCATCTTTCATGCTTCTATATGATGATGTCATGAGTTCTTGCTTTCAATTGTATGCTTCTATGATGCCATCTCCTAACATGATGCATCCTATCATGCTTCTAATGATTCCTATCATAATAGGCTATAGCTATACTTTACAATAGAAAACTTGAAAACATAAACTTGAAAAGAACTAGGTGAGAAATACTATCTCAATCATAGTAGAGATTTTTTACTTCCTCTTTCTTGGATTTCTTCTTTTCAACTTCCTCCACTTCTTCAGTGATATGGGATTCTTCCCTTCCTTTTTTGTTGTTGTCCTTCTTGAGTTTTGGACAATCTCTCTTGTAGTGCCCATATACATGACAACCATAACATTGAACCTTTGACATGGTCTTCTTTTTCTGAGGACTAAGCTTCCCAAACCTCCCTTTCCTTCTAGTCATGGCAATGAATCTTTGAACCTACTCATTTGATCCTTCATCACTTTTTTGCCTTCAACCTGTTTTCTTTTATCTTGCATAGAGACCACAAATTATTGAATGGGATAGCTTTCTTCTCCTCACAGGCATGTGATATCAGTTAGTGCATTTAGAACAATGGTCATCATTTCTTAATCAGATATCATCTCTCCTAGATCTTGAAGTTGATTCCTTATTTGAGATGCTTTTGTGTGACATGTAGATATCCCTTCATCCTTTGATGCTTTCAATTTGTATAGTTCAGATCTTAGTGATATGATTTTTCCTATCCTGCTTTTAGAAAATAGTTCTACTAGCTTATCATATATCCCTTTTGATGTCTCCAACTCTGCTATATAGGGTATGAGGGAATCCTTGATGGACTCTATAAGAATCCTTTGAGCCTTTAGATCCTTTTTCATATATTTAGATAGTGCTTGCCCTTTAGATGGTTTTGAGACCTGGCCATTGACATGATCAATAACTTCATTTTCCTTGAGGACTAAGTCTATCCTCCTTTTCCATGCAAGGAAGTTCGATGACCCAACCAATTGGTTGTTCTCCTTGCAAAATGAAGTCATTTTACTAGATTTAGTTATAGAAATAAAAATACTTGCTTATCAAGTGAAGATGAACTCTTCAATTTGATGCCTTTGTTGATGATGATTGATGATGACTTCTTGATGATGCCTTGATGCTTCTTGGATGACCTTCATCAAGGATAAGGATTTTCTTTTGAGATGAAATCCTTACTTCAATGAGAGGGAGATTGCCTTGATATCTTTGATGATGGCAACACCTTTGATCTAGCCTCCCTTGGATGAGTAGTCTTCAAGATGCTTTAAATCGAAGTCATTCCTTTCTTGAGTAGAGATAGGGTCTTTGAGGTCTCCTTCCTTGAGGTGATGATTGAGTGCGGATCCCAAGAATGTTTCAAGAGTAGATGCCTTTTTTGATCGAACTAGGATTTTGACTTTCTTCAAGATGATGATGTGACCCTTGTCTTTGAGATGCCTTGGAGATGAGAGAGTATTCTTGATGCTTTGATGCCCTTGATACCCTTCTAGAAGTTCGGTCCTTGAGTGCTTGAGTGCCCCTTATTGAGCCGCCCTTCCTTGATTTGTCACCTTAGCTCTAATACCATGTTGAGAAATCTAGGGGCAACAAGTGTAGGAGATTTGTCTTCTTATTGATAACTGCTTGTGATGTATTTTTACTTTTCTTGATTTACTTCTTTCCTTTATTATAATTAGTGTTCTCTATCATCAAACAACTACCAAAAACATAAAAAAACAATGAGACAATAGGACACAAGATGTAGGCGACTAGCCAGGGCCAAAACCTCTCCAACTTGAGAGGAAAACCCACCAAAATTCTTTTTCTTATAGAATCTTCAATTGATGAATTCGAAGACCTAGACCCTTGACCAAGAAGCCCTCCAAGACCAAGTCAATGCTTCCTCTCTGAATAACTTCTCCTTCTAGCAACTTTGACCTAGTCAACAACTTCAATTTCAGAAATTGCAAGTACAACTTCAACTTGCTCAGGAACTGCAACTTTGACTTGCCCAGAAACTGCAACATCGACTTGCCCATAAACTGCAACTTCTCTTCTCTGCTTGAGTATATTCTCTCTCCTAGAGAACTCGACTTCCAAAACAACTCTTCTTGATGACCTAACTTCACTTCTGCAACTCGACTTTACTGTAGCAATATCTACCCTAATTCCTTCTTACGTGTGGAGAGAAGTAGCCCAAAAACAAATCCAAGATAGCCCGATTTTCCCTTCTAACTTTGTCTTCCTCTTCTTCGCACTTCTTCTTGTCCTTATGATTGAACTCGTGAGTGAGAGTGACGTATCTCCAAATGAGGCCAACTGCCATATATATAGGCTTCCTTGAGCCTCCTATTAGGCCGACTGGTTGCTCCATGAGGTTGACTTGATACTTGCATGTTTGACATGGTCTTGGAGGGTCTTTTGAGTCTGGACTCTAATTTGATTGATAATTTTCTTCCTCATCTAGTTGTTTTCAAGTTTCTGTTTTGCTTTCAGTTGCAAAGTATAACTATCATGATAGGGATCATTAGAAGAGCATGATAGGATGCATCATGGCATCATAAAGGCATTAGAAGCAAGAGCTCGTGACATCATCATTGGAAAGCATGAATGATAGTTGCATTAGGTCTATGGAAGTATGTAGCTCTTGGTAACCTCGTTAAAAGCATAAGTGGCACTTGTGGGAAAAGGGAAAAAGTCATCCAGGACAAGGCTCATTGTACATCAGTCAAATGGAAACATCTACTGGATGGGGATACTCAAGATCCTCAAGATTGTTTGATGGAATCTTTGTCGGAAGGTTCACTAATCAAAAGGAAGCAAGGGTTTCATCAAGAATTCCAACTTATGGAATTCATGGGAAAATGGTATGATGACAAAAGAGATGAAGCAGATCAAGGGATTGGAGTTCTTTCATTCAAAGAAGCTGCTGAAAGGAAGTCTAAGATGACATAAAGGAAAATGAAGTATGTATGCTTGTCTTCGATAATGTAGAGTCATGTCACATGGTTGCAGGTAACATGGATCAGTGAACATGATCCAAAGAAAGGATCTCCTCCCTTGAAAGTATGCAGGAAGGCATGGGTCACACATTGTCTAGATGAAATCAACATAATGTGTCCTCATATGAAATATGAAGTGATTGGAGGAACTCTGATTAAAGGTTCCTTGGAAGAAAATGTGTGAAGAAAGGTGGAAAGAGATCATGGAATATGCAACCATGAAGAAGGCAATAAACATCCGAGGACTGAGAGATTTGACTAAGATATCTCCATGAAAGATATTAAGACTCTGATGAAGAAAGAGACCTTGACAGTGTATATCTTTTGGTGATGTGTCAATATGTATGCAAGACGCTGATGCAAACTAGAAGGTGTCATGATAATAGACCATCATGAAGGTAACTTTGATTTAGTGTTCATTCCTTTATTTTTGAATGATATCTGGATGGGCTTATGCAGGGCTGCCGAGGGAAGATCTATGGATATCTTCCACCCATGATGTCCATGTAGTAGGATGAAAGATCCTAAAGGAAACATGACATGAAGAAGGCAACATGGCATGAAGGAAGGCTAGATATGAACTGATGGACCAATTTCCGATGAATGGAATAATGACATGACTGACTTATGAATGTAAGTGTTGGATGGTTTGTGCCCTATGAAGAAGTTCCAAAACATGAAGACTCCTGAATAAAGTAAAGAAGTTCATGACATCGTAAGGAGGAGTTCTTCAAGCAATTGGTTGTCCCATCATCTCCACCTGAGGAGCTGCTATAGGTCCCTAATTAAGAGGGAGCTTGGAAACATGTTTCTTACTTGGTGAAACTTGGAAACAAAATTCCTAAGTCAAGAGGGAGCTTAGGTACATTCCTTCGATCAGAATGAGTAAATTCCTTCATTGGAATAGGTATGTCCTCCCTAATTAAGAGGGAGAGATAGACACATCATTCTTGTCTTCACTTGGGAAGACAGAATGGAGGATTGGGTAAACATTTGGCATTCGATGCTCCTTTAGGCTGAGTTAGGGCATCCAAGATAAGAGTAGTTGTAGAGTATCGATATTCTTTGGGGACCGGGAATCCAAGATAAGAATAGTCCTGGTGAAACACACTTTGAGAACTTGGGTGGGGTATGTTCCGAGAGAGACAATGATGAGGATGTCTATACATCATTAGTCTCGCCAGCATTGAGCTCAGATCTTGTGGAGAGATAGAGCTGTTAGTCAAGGCCTTGCTATGTGACAATGTTGGTTGATATGATGTTATACAGATGGGTTACCAATTTGACTCTTCTTATGAGAATTCTTCAGATTGAGAATGTTCAAGTACCTTGTATAGATTATGAATACCTCCCTAGTTAAGAGGGAATGTTGAAAAGTGTAACTAGGTTCGGTCTTCATAATGACATGTGTAATTGTGATTTTATGTAATTGATGCAAAGAAGAAAAAAAATAGCATTGTAATGCTTGTCTCATGGGTTTCATGAGCAAGGAGTTTTATTTTTAGGTAAGGCTCCCATTGTGAGCCCTTAGGATTGGTAATAAAGCCAAATTGAGTCAATGTCATGTATGAAGGACCCTTCTTGGGCATGTTACAAATTCGTATGAGTCATTAAAAGTATAGAAAGGCCCTCTAAGACCAAGCTCAAACACCTCCATCAAGTTGGCTTCAAGATGGAGTAAAGGATCTAAATCAAAAGACATGTCGGCTCACATACAACTCTTGTCGGCTTATTTTCATGGGCAACCACTATGAATAGGCAACTCGGCCTCATTTTAGAAGAAAGAATTTCGGTCAAGGTCTGAAGTGAGAAAAGAAGTGCGAAGTTCACAAGGAAAGCAACCCTATAACCAATGAGAAGAAGGAAAGGAAGATCAAGTTATTTGGCATTATCTTTGGGCTAATATCTTCACACGTGTGGAAAAAAACTAGGGTTTCTGCAGTAGTATATCAGTCCAAGAAAAAGTTACCAAAAGGGTCTCCTCATTAGCTCCACTACTAGCCGAATTCACCTAGAAGAGTCCTCAAGAATAGTAAAGGAAGGAAGTCATCTCCAAGTTCGTTCTCACTCCTCACACATGTGAAACTGCAAAAGTACGGACTGCAGATTTGTGGAAAGGGATCGGAATTTCAAAAGTGTAGACAGTTTGACTTGCATTGACCAAAGAAGGAAGAAAGAGAAATAAGTTTGATTCAAGAAGGATCTCATCAAGGAAGGTTTGTGGCTTGGTCTTGGAGAGGCAAATAGGTCAAGGTTCTCGGTCTTGGTATTTGTCAATTGAAGTCTCTATAAGAAGAAGAATTCGTTTGGGTTTTCCTCTCAAGTAGGAGAGGTTTTGGTCCTCGTTGACCGCCTACATTTGGTGTCTCTTGTCTCTTTATGGGTTATGCATTGATAGCTGTTTGACGAAGAAGAACACTATAATAATCTAACTAAAAAGAAGATCCTAATCTATTGAAGTAAAAAAAAGACATTCACAAGCAGTTATCATTAATAGAGAAATCACCTAATTTTGATGCCCTAGATTTCTTAACACTCACGACATCCTCTTTTATCATATCACCTTGTGATCCTTCATTCTTCATTCATTGTCCCATCAATGCCACACTTTTTGGCACCTTTCTTGCATCATTCTTCATCTTCTCATCACTTTATCTCTTATTCTCTCACTAATCTTCTCATTTTGTTCATTCACACCATTAGCACCTGGACATCTAGGTTGGTTTCCTGTTTGGGTGGCGACTCCACTTTTTCATCCATTCACAAGAACGTACTCTAGAAGAAATCCTGGTAGCTTGGTTAACCCTGCTCTTGATCCTGAAAAGGTTCTAAGAGTCTGGTTAAACAAATTACATTCTAGAGATCGTTTAGATTTTCTCGGACAGGAAGCTGTCCTTGATCTCCATTTGCTTTTCATCAACAATCCTATAAATCAAAGACATCATGGGTGACTTCTACTAGCCTTGCAACTTCACCAACATTCAGGGGTATCCACATGATCTGCCAAATGAATCTACTATGAGCAAGTTGCCTCTTTTCCAAGGGAACAATGCTATTAATGCTGAAAGTCACATAAAGAAGTTCAACTGCTTTATCTAGAGATACGCTCATGCGGCTGATTATAATCACAAAGATGTTCGAATGAAGTTATTTGTGCTTTCTCTCGAAGATGATGCTTTGGATTGGTTTCAAGATAAAGCTGACAATGCCTTCGACTCTTTGAGATCTCTTCTTGATGCATTCAGAGATGAGTGTGGAGATAAGAGGGAAGGGAAATATTTGGTTGAGGAATTCAACACTATCAAGAAAAGAGAGAATGAAACAGTTGAAGAATTTAACAAAAGATTTAATAAACTATTGAAGGATATGACTCAAGATTACAAACCACCTCTTGACAAGACAATTCTAAACAATATCTTGAGGCTTATCCTGCAGAGATGCAGTATGAGATAAGACATGCTCATCCCAACACTTAAGTTATTGCCCAAAGCATAATTGAGGAATTGGAAAAAGATAAGAAGGCCTCAGGAAAGTCATAAATCCTTGGTTTTGAAAGAATCCAAATTAAGTCTAAGGGAATAGAAGTTAAAGAAGAAGAATCTGAGACCGTTAAAGAATCGACCCGATTTATGAAATAAATGAAGATTGGACATGACAGACAGATAATCAAAATGCAAAATCAATTAATACAAATGGAAAGATCCATAATGCAGAGTATGCTGCCTAGAAATAATAATAACAACAAGGGTAACAACAATAATCCATGGCCAAGAAGAAATCCACCAAATTATCAAAGGCCTCCTACACCACTTGAGTTTGCCAATGTGATTGATGAGCCTTTTCCTATCTGCAGACTTTGTGAGAGTTTCCATGAGGAAAATACACGTGCTTTTGCTAGAAGAATCTTGGAGGAAAGTAGAAACCAACAAGATCATAATGCAAATCAAGATAATTCCAAGAAAAGTTGATGTGCCGATATGATCTCTTCAACTTTTGCCATCAATACTTTTAATGAAGAAAAAGACCTTATTACTCAGGCATATGGTGAAAAGCCATCTCAAGAGAAGATTCTAGAGTTTGCAAAGAGTGAAGGCTACACAAGGAGAGGTAAAGATCAGAGTGACAAACAGGTTCTTGCTGAAAGGTATAAGTTGGGACTAAAAGTAGATTGGGTAGCATGGATCAATAACATCAAGATGTCAATTTCAGTCTTAGAGTTGTTGAAGACTCCATCACAGAGGGCCTCATTCTTTAAAGCCTTAGGCATTGCTCAACAAGAAAGACTTGATACTCAGCCTAAAGATGAGGAAATCATATTAAAGAACTTGAGTTGCTATATGACTAATGAAGACTGTCAACTTTTCTTCTTGACATTGGACATAAATGATCGTTTGCTCCACAATTGCATGCTTGATTCTGGTGTATCTACAAATGTTATGATTAAGAAAGTTATGGAACAGTTAAACTTAAGAATATCTAGACCTTATCATATCATTTGCTCAATGGATTCTAGAAAAGTTGAAGTCCTTGGTGTGGTTAAAGATCTATAGATCTCATTGGCTGATTACCCATACAATATCATCACCATGGACATAGCAATGATTGATGCACCAGATGTATGGGGGATGCTTTTGTCTAGAATGTTTGCAGCTGATCTAGGTGGTTGTTATATTCAGATGGATCTATCTTATGACACTATTCCAGCAGCAATAGGTGGCATGGTCAGATTATATAGAGAAGTGGAGAGAAGGTATCATGTGGAAGTCTTAAAGAGATTAGAAAATGGTGAATAGGTTGTGCTACAGGAGCATCCGCCTCATTTCGAATCAGAGTTTGTTCAACCAGTTTGCCACTTGTCTTCATTCCACCGTCGATCCCCTCCTCTAAGCAAAAAGAGAAACAAATTCCAGTTTGACAGAGATATGCAGCACAATGAGGAGCAGTTGCACTGACCGAAGAGGGTCAAATTTCAACAAGGGGCATCTGAAAAGTAGCCCATTGATCTATCAGTTAACAGACAGATGCCCAGGATTGTGACTCATCGATGACATTTGATGCCATAGAGCATCATTTTGTATAGTATCTCTAACCCTATCCCTTTTATTTCATGTCATTAGATAGTTTTATTTCACGCTTTTTATTATATCTTTTATATTTTAGTTTGTTAGAAATTTAGAATAGATTTTTCTATTCCACCGATATTTTCTATATATGCATGATAATTTCGATTTTGAATGGATATCTATTTGATGAATTTATGTTTTCTTGTATGTAGAATTTTGGGATTCTCACATTACTTCATGGAAGCAACGAGTCCCCATATGGAGCCAGATGTTGCACATATTTTGTCAAATTTCCAAGGAAGCGGAAGTACCAAATTTTTTCAACAAGATCAAATCATTTATCAGTAGTTCATATGTCATCATAAACCCATTCTGCAAGTTATGTAGTGTAAATGATGCTAGTAAGACCGTTAATGTATGTAACAACCTAGGTAAGCCTATTATTTTGGCGAGAATTTCATCCTAGACGGTTTTTCGTCTCACTGATTCATTTGTGTTTCAAAACACGGATGGTCAACAAAGTTTTTTTCTCCATCCTCACTCCAAAGCTAGGGTGAAATTCTTCGTCAAAGTCTTAGGTGAGTCCTAGTGTTTTAGTCGAGTTCTACGTAAAAGTGATTTGGGAATAATTTAAATTAGTTGGCTAAATTATTTTATTACAAATCACTTGGTTTACTAGATCAATAATCACTTGGTTTACTAGATCATATTGTGTCACAAAATTGGGTATGTATTTTGAGGGTCTAAGCAGAAGGGGTATTCCCCTTTTGAGGGTTGAAATTGTAAATCTTATGTTCACAATATTTTAATGCATGGTCCCTCATTCTTAGATACCATGGTTAAAATATTAGAGGGTGGAAAATATAATTAATCTCGTCATTTGTCAATTAATTAAATTTTCTCGCAAAATTAAATTAAAATCCTAAGCCATAAATTTAATTAATTAGAGTCAAATTTAAATGTCTTAGGAAAATTAAATTCTCCAAGAGAAAAATTCGTGGGTCTTAAAATAATTAATTTTTGAAGGTCCTCCACCAAGGGAATATTGAATATTTTAAGAAAAATTGGACCCTTGGTCTTTTTGGTGGTTAAGTCAAAGTCAAAATTTTGAAGAAATTAGCTTAAAATAATTAATTTTGAGGTAATTAAAATGGAATTAAATAATAAATTCGAAAATTGATCAAAAAAAAAATTCAACGGCTAAAATTGAAAGATGATCAAGTATTTTTCTACGACCGAGATTATTTTGACAAGGATCAAGGAAACTAGCTGTAATTTTTCACTCGAAAGATTTATCTATAAATTAGAGTCATTTGAGTCTCTAGCCATCTGATTTCTGGCTAAGAAATTGCTGTTGAAGCATTTGTGTAAAGTTTAAACTATTGTCCCACTAGGAACTGTTTTTCTATCATAATAAAGACTTTGGGGTGCAACTCGAGGTGTCCATGTTCATTGATTTGTGGTATGTATCGACCACGAGCTTTCCTATGTTGTGCTAATCAATGTTTTCAGAAACGGTCGGCTTGGAACCGACTCGACTGAGTTGGTCCGAGCCAGACCCTCCATTTGTGATCCGACCTAGGAAACGGTTCGGCCATCCTGGTTAATATCGAGCCGACCGGTTCGGTCGAGTCTGGGCCTACTCGGTCGGGTTGGAAATTGCGACCCATTAACCCATAAAACAACGATTTTTTTTTAAATTGGGAGACTCCAAATAGGTTTAGAGTTAGTCTTTTGTGTATTTGGGGTCCATTCCCCTCTCCTAAACCCTATTTAACCGACCCAACCCCTCTCATTTCCTCACAGCCATCTCATGCATTTGAGTGAGAATTTTAGTGAGAGTTTGTGAGGAGTTGTTGAGTTTGTTTTTGGAGCAATAGTGACGAGTCTTGGGCAAACATTGTAGCTGGAGTGAGGAGCTTCTTGGGCAGCCATTTGGAGCAGCATTGAGGAGTTGGTTTCTTGGAGCAACCTTGAGGAGGCAGTTTGTGCCTGGAGGCATTTTTTTCACTTGTAAAAATCTGTGTTTGCTTATTAAATTTTATGTGCAAATTTGGAAATTGAATAGAGTGTTTTTTCGTGAAAGAAATGAACATTGAATTAATACTATTTTTTTTTGTTTTCATTTTCAGATCTTTCACTTTTATTTCCAAGTCAAAAAATGGTACCTAGAGTGAAAGATGCTGCTTGGGCATATGTTGAAATGGTTGATAGTCAAATGCATTGCAAATTTTGTCATAGAAAAATAAGAATGGTCTTGGGGGCATTAATAGGCTAAAACAACACTTGGTAGGGATTAGAGGCCAAATTACTCCATGTACCTCGCCAGAAATTGGGGAGATTAGGAAGGATTTGTTAGCCAACTTTGAGAAGTTTAAAGAAGATAAGGCTAGGCAAAAAGAGTTAGAGGCTGAAATTGGGAGGAAGAGGAATATACAAAAAATGCTGGCTACCAACCCCCATTTTGATTTTGAGGGTTCTTCCTCTATCCCTTATACTAATGCATCCAACCCCTTTCGATATGTTCCTCCCTCTTTTGAGTCTATTCAAGAAAAGGGTAAGGGTTAAATGAAAAAGGGTGATATGAATATCAAAAGTTATTTCACTGTCACACCCACCTCCCCATCAGATGCACATGGTCCTCAAGCTAGTAGAAGTCATATGCAACCCAATTTAGATGACCATTGGAAGAAAGAATTGAGGGAGATTGCTTGTGATTACATATTTAGATGGTGGTATGATGCTGATATCCCCTTCAATGCTTCCTGTTCACCATATTATGAGCCTATGTTTGATGCCATACATGCTGCTGGAAAAGGTTTCAAAGGCCCTATTATGCATGAACTAAGGGGGTATCATTTGCAGAAAGAAATTGTCTCCATTAATGAGTATTTGAAAGATTTCAGGGACTCATTGGCAAGAACAAGATGTACCATCATGTCAGATGGATGGATTGATCAGAGAAACTGTACCATCATAAAATTTCTTATTTTCTGCCCATAGGGAACCATGTTTCTAAAATCAGTTGATGCATCTGATAAGAAAAAGATGGACAATTGTTGTTTCAGCTATTGGATGAGGTTGTTGAGGAGGTGGGGGTGGCTAATGTTGTTCAAGTCATCACAAATAATGCCTCTAACTATGTTCTTGCTGGTAAACTGTTAGAGGAAAAACGCAGAACCATCTTTTGGACCCCATGTACTGCACATTGCATAGACCTCATGCTTGAGGATATTGGCAAATTAGATTGGGTCAAAAACACTACAGATTATGCCAAAAGCATAACAAAATTTATCTACAATCATTCATGGATTTTGAGCCTAATGAGGAAACACACAGGGGGCAAGGATATTATTAGGCCTGCCATCACTAGATTTGCTACTCAATTTTTGACATTGCAATCTATGCTTTCACAACATAGAAACTTGCAAAAGATTTTTTCCAGTGAAGAATGGAATCAAAGCCAGTGGTCTCACAAACTGGAAGGCAATAATTGAAAAAGAAAGTTAATGAAGAAATATTTTGGAGAAAGGCAGTAGAGATTGTGAAGCTTGCTGAGCCACTGGTTAAGGTGTTGCGGTTGGTAGATGGGGAAAGATTGGCTATGGGCTTTATTTATGAGGCTATGTATCAAGCAAAGGAGCAAATAAAGAGGGCATACAAGGATAAAGTGGCTAAGTATGGGCCCATTTGGGCAATCATTGATGAAAGATGGAACAATCAACTCCATCGCCCTA
>APFE030683648.1:252396-290082 GCA_000404065.3 Pinus taeda | reverse complement strand
TCGAACCAATATGAAAATGTATGAAAGGTGATCCATAAGGGTTTGAAAATTGGGGCCTTCGGTGGCAAGTGATTGCTTGTTGGTATAGGGAGTAGATGCTTCCTTCAAGTGGTGGCCTGAGAAAATATTTGGAGGTAGGGGCATACATATAGTTGCCGAAGTGGTGGCTTCCATCAGGTAGTCCCCTGAAGTGGGTGGTTTCTCGCATACATTGCAAGTCAAAGCTTGCACACTGGTGGTGGCCAGTGAGCGATGTAGAATAAGATTTCTTAATAATAAGAAGAAGAAGACAAACATCATGTTGGTTACTCTCCTGAAATGGTTTCCATCTAATATTTGGTGTTCATATGGTTGATGATGTTTGATTTGATGTCTTATGTGTTGCTCATGAGAATTGTTTCTTTCATGTTTTGTTATGCATGTTATATCTACTGCTCATATATTGTGGTGCTTATTGAAGATTGAGTTAATTGTTATAAGAAAGGGAGAAAAGTATGATTGGTGATCTACTAAGCACAATATTGATTAACCCCCTTTATCAGTATTGTCAAGATCCCAACATAAATTATATTAAGCAATGATTAAAATTATAAATGGAACTCTTCATGAAATAAATACATGTTTTTATTCAATTGCGTTTAGCTCGGGTGGTTGGAAGAAATATTGTTATCCTTCCCACCCAAGTTCAATTCTTGCATGTGATATGTTGAGCTCATAATGAGTGTTTATTGCAATGACTTGTCCCTTAAGGATGAAGCATGTATATTCCTCATATGGAATATAAAGATATTTGTCATGGAAAAACAATTACATGTTTTTCAATTATATAACAATTATAGATCACATATTTACAACTTGCTTTGATTTTTTTTGGTTGCTATCATTATTTATTATATGTTTCTCATTTTCTTTTACAACTTTATTCATCCCTTTCTTTTTGTTTAACATCACAGTTTAAGAGTCCATCTCCTTTGAAATCCATATCATTGTAACCAATTACAATAATAGGCTAATGCGGCTAGTACATAAAATCCATGGAGTAAAGTATATGCATAATTTGATATGAATGTTGAAAAAATAGACCTATAATATCAGCATGTATATACATATATATTTTATTCAATGGAAGGTAACAAAAGTCACCAAAGTCAGCCATAATTTGGTGTAAAGATTCAAGTTAATGTGATTTCATCCTCTTTTGATACGAAAATAACATTATTTATGATTTTGGTATCATGTCTTGTCTACCAACTCCTACCTATGGTTTTCATCTATGTGATTTATTACAACTTATTATAGTGGCATATCCCTATGTGGTAATTCCTTCCACATTAATAAATAGAGAGAAAGTCTTTCCAAAGATTTATCCATGACGATTTATCTCTTTTTTGTATTCTTCAATACTATGACCACCATATATCCCTGTAAAATACATCTTGCTTGTGAAAATTCAAAAATAGAACTAGGGTTTTGAATAAACAACTTACTTTTTAATGGAGTTCCTTTATGTAGTTAGGGTTTGAGGTAGTTAATTTAAAATGATCATAAGCTCTGCTATAATTCTCAAATTCATTATTACAACCACAATTATAAAATGTTACAGCTACTCTACAACTACTAGCACTGGTTTGACTAAAATTTGGTTGGTTTATCAAAATATATTTGATTTGCAAAAAAAATTGTCGTCAAAAAATCCTTAAAATAGTTTATTTTAAATCAATTATAACTCCACTTCCCCAAATTCGATTTTTTTTTGTTTCCTTTTTTTAGAGGAACTTAGATCTATAGCTCACTACTTCAAACTCTACCCAAAAAAATCATAATTAAACTAAATGTTTTCATCCTTTTTTTCCTTAAAAAAGGAAAAGAAATAAAAATAAAAAACTAAATTGTAGAAATTCCTTGTAGATTCAAACTGCTTATGTAATATGCTAAAACAAAATACTTGAATCTACTCTACTCATCAACGAAAAAAATTAATTGATTGAGAAATCATAACATAAACATGAGACAAGATTCAATCACATATGCTCAGAGATTTATCTAAGGGGAAAGTGTGTTGCTCAAAACCCCTTCCTATTTGTATTACATTAGATTAGAAAATAGAAAATAAATACAATGCTTGTTCAAGCTTGAACAATCTCTACACAAGTATAATCTATCTCACTGCCTCACAAGATGACTCTGGCCAATATTTAGCCAATTTTGATGCCTTCCAAGCTCTTGTTTTCTTTTGTTGTTTCTCAAGGAATTAGCCCCCTATTAATTAGGGAAATCCCCATTCTAAATTGTGCAATCCCTCTAGTCCCTTCTCTCACTGCATGTACCACATATACAACTCGGAAAATTATACCACGGATAGTACACTGCCCTTAAACTCCAATCTCAATTGCGTAAATTGAATTTCATGCATGCATGAGTTAATTATGGTTGATTTATCAGTTAACTGGTTGAACACTGAAATTGCACCCCACTACTAGACCTCCTACTAGTTCCTCCAACAATTGGAACTAATTTCACTAACATTAACTAAGTTTAACTGAATTAAATTATTACAACTCAAATTAAACTCAACCTAGGCTCCTAAAATTTAGGAACCACTCTACATGACTCAAGTTCGTCCCTCAACTCGAATTAATTGATCCAACTATGTGAAATTAAATTAGTTAACTCAATCTTGTTGTATTGTGATGTGGAATTATAATTTTCTCCTCATTTAATTCAAGGGAAAATTAAATCAAGATTTTCTTGTTGCCCTTTTCAACACTCCCTCTCTATGGAACTCAAATTTTCCTCTTGACAATGCCTTTGTCAAAATATTTGCATCCTGCTCCTCTATAGGAATGTATTCCAATAACATGATTCATATATACACACAATATCGTAGATGGTGATATCGGATGTCGATATGATTGAATCAATCATGAAAAACTGGATTTTCAGAGAGTTTGATACAACTTTGGTTGTCACAGTAAACCATAGTGGGATCTATCAACAGACCAAATAACCCAACAAGAATCTTACTCATCCAAATAGCTTTACAAGCTTCTTGATGAACAACCATGTACTCTGTTTCTGTTGAACTTATCTCTGCTTTCTGTTGTACCAAGAAATTGTTGCTGACCCAATATTGAAGATGCCTCATGATGTGCTCTTTCTATTTGATGGACTACCCACCCAATCTACATCTGAGTAGTGCTTCTGACGTATCTAAACACAGGTATGGTTGCCTTCCAATACAATTTGGTTGGCTTAACCATTACTTGACTAAGTTGGTTAACTACATAACACATGTTTGGTCATGTGTTCACCAAATACATAAGTGAACCCACAAGCTACTTGTAAATAGTGGCTCCACATCCTCACTTGAAGTGGCATCCTCTTTCCTCCAATTGCCTGCTAGAGGAGTTTCCATGGGTTTTCTACTCTCCATGTGGAACTTCTTTAGTATCTCATTGGCATACTTACCTTGAGAGACAAACAATTCCCCATCTCCTTTCCATACTTCCAAACCGAGGAAATAATGCATGAGTCCCATGTCCGTCATCTTGAATTCTCTTGCAAGATCCTGTTTGCAAGGATTGATCATCTTCTCATAATTGATTAAAGTTAAATCATCGACATATAATACTATAATAAATAATTTACCTTCAACCACAATATGGAAAAGGTTTGCATCTGCTTCACTTTTGGTGAAGACCAACACGGTGAAATGGTTGTCAATCCTAGTGTACCAAGGCCGAGGTGCTTGTTTCAATCCATACAGCATTCGCTTGAGTCTGCACACATGCGACTCTCTGTCGAAGGTCTCAAATCCTTCTGGTTGCTCAATGTAAACCTCTTCCTTAATCACTCCATTGAGGAATGTTGTCTTCACATCCATATGGTGGATCTTCTACCCCATCTGCATTGCAAGAACTAGAATTGATATGATTGAAGAGTACCTTGCAACTGGAGGAAAGGTTTCCTCATAATCAATTCCCTCCACCTAAGAGAACCCTTGGCCACAAATATGGCTTTGTGATTCTCGATGCTTCCATTTGCTGCTTGCTTCACCTTGTAGATCCACCTCGAACCTACCACTGGCCTGTTCTTTGGTCTTGCGACAACTTCCCAAACATTGTTTCTGACTATGGAATCATATTCCTCTACCATGGCATCAACACATATTGGATTTTTCACTACTTCCTCAAATGAGGATGGTTTTGCCTCAACTATCTCACACATCAGATCCATGTACCCATTGTATCGATCTGGTGACCTCCTCTACCTGCGATATGATGTGGGTGCTCCCACATTCTCTCTAGCATCATGCAATAATCTTTTAGCTTCCCTTAGGTGCTTCCTTCCATCTCTGGATGTCTCTGCATGAGTGGGTGCTTCCTCTCTTTGCTCCTATGCTTGTGGCTTCTCCACAACATCCTGAGGTTCTTCCTTTGGAGCCAAAATCTCCTCATCTACATGTAACTGAAGCTCCCTCTCAAGGGAACATCTCATGGTCATCTCTTCATTGAACTTCACATCTCTATGAACAAATGTCATCCCGTGAGATGATAGGTACACCCGATAGTTGTGAGGTGTATTAATGTACCCCAAAAATATGCCCAAATCAGTTGTTGGCTCTAGATTTTTCCTTGCATCCTTAGAAACGTGACAATAAACTGATGAACTGAAGATCCTAAAGTGTGACACATCTAGTTTCTTCCCTGAAAAAGCTTCTTCTGGTGTACTCATCTCGAGAATCCGATGAGGAATCATGTTCTACACATATACAGTTGTGTTGCATGGTTCAGCCCACAAGTGCAATGGTAGGATCTGATCATGTAACATCACTCGTGCATCTCCCACAATACTTTTGTTCTTCCTTTTAGACACCTGATTTTGTTGTGGGTTATGGGGTGTTATTAACTCCCATTGAATGCCTTCTATCGAACATAATTTCTTGAACTAATTCGACACATATTCACCACCATTATCCCTTCTGAGAGCCTTCACTTTCCTTCTAGTGTCTTTCTCAACAAGTGCTTCAAATTCACATAATTTGGATAATGTTTGGTCTTTCTTCTGCATGAAGAAAATCCAGCACTTATGTGAGAAATCGTCTACAAATACAACATAATGCCTGTGCTTGGCCATGGAGGCTGTCGAGAAAGTTCCACACACATCTGTGTGAAATCTTTCAAGGACTTCTTGCGCTCTACTATCCTTATCATGAAAGGTAGCTTTGGTGTACTTCCCTAGTGTACACCCTTTGCATATATCTCGCTGCTCTAGTACACCCTTGGGAAGTCTTGTAGAAATCTGTTGCATGATCTTCAAAGCTCCATGGTGAAAATGGCCAAATCTCCTATGCCATAATTCACTGATGTCTCAGCTTTGCACCTTCTTTTCTTTCGTGCTCAAGGCAGCACAATCTTCTACATCCAATTTGTAGAGGTTCTTCACCCAAACTCTGATCTGCTTCACTTGTCCCATGGTGATATGTCTAAGGAAAGCCTTTCCTTTACTAAATATCACATCGTAGCCGTGGTCTTCCAACATAGAAAATGAAACTAAATTCTTCTTCAAACCTGAAACATACATGACATCTTTTAATGTGAGAGGAGAAATCAACTCCCTCCGAAAAGTAACTGTACTGATACCAGTTGTGTTGTATCTTCAATCATCTCCCATCTCGATGTGCATTTGGAGGTCCTTCTCCTCCAATTCACTCAAAAATTCTTTGTTTCTCGTCATATGGAATGAGGCTCCACTATCGAGATACCACACACTACACACCATGGATGTCACCATGCATGCAATGAGTGTGAAATTCAACTCGAATTGTGAAGCTAGAGCTTCAAGTGTTGCTCCTCCTAAGGGCTTATTGCAAACCTTGTTGTGTGGACACTTCGTGGAATAGTGTCCTAACTCATGACAATAAAAACATTTAATCTTCGACAAGTATTTCTTCTTGCCTGCCTAACAAGAATCTCCTTTAGATTTCGATTTCTTCCCTTTCCCTTTCTTTTCCTTTCCATCCAAGGCACAGTTCTCCTCATCCTCAACCTTGGATGAACTTCCATCTCTGTTGGTCTACTTGATCTCTTCCTACATGAGATCGGACCATAACCGCTCCTAGATTGGTAGTTTTCCTCCACCATTCTCATAATCCTGATAATTGTGCTAGCTCTTGAGAAGACCCAACAGAGCTAGACCTACCATATCTTCTTCTGGAACAGTAATACTGACCCTGCCAAGTTCATCATGACACTATCTGAATTTTCTCAGGTACCGCGAAATTGGTTCGGCTTTCTGCATCTTGATGCTCCAAAGCTTTTCCTTGAGTGCAAGATTCATGTGGTCATTGTTATTCTCAAACAAGTCAGTAAGTGTTTTCCACATCATGAATGGAGTTTCTCTCCCATGGAGATCGGAAACAATATGATCTCGAACTCCCTCCAATATGATCCTCCTCACTTTAACTACAACCTTATTCCACTAAGTGAGATCTTGGACATCATTTATTGGGGGTTTAAATACATATGTCTTGATGTAATCTAGTAGCATGTTAACATCTAATACTGCCTCCATACAGATCTTCCATGGCACAAAGTTTGTGGTTCCTTCCAGGGCATACTCGATCCTTTGTCTAATGGAAGTCATATTCTTAGTCCTGGAGAAAACCTACAACATTGATCTTGTAATTCAAACCTCCTACACAAACTTCGAATTATCTTCTCTTCTATTGTGATTCCTTCTCTAATACCATGTAGAAATTCCTTGTAGATTCAAACTACTTATGTAATATGCTAAAACAAAAGACTTGAATCTAATCTACTCATCAGCGAAAACAATTAATTGGTCGAGAAATCATAACATAAACATGAGGCAAGCTTCAATCACATGTGCTCATAGATTTATCTAAGGGGAAAGCTTGTTGCTCAAAAGCCCTTCCTATTTGTATTGCATTATATCATATAATAGACAAGAAATACAATATTTTTTCAAGCCTGAACAATCTCTACACAAGTATAATCTCTCTCACTGCCTCACAAGATGACTCTCGCCAATACTTAGCCAATTTTGTTTCCTTCCAAGCTCTTGCTTCCTTGTGTTTTTTCTCAATGAATTAGTCCCCTATTAATTAGGGAAATCCCCATCCTGAATTGCACAATCCATATAGGCCCTTCTCTGTTTGTATGCACCACCTGTACAACTCGGAAAATTATACAATTGATAGTACACTACTCTTGAACTCCAACCTCAACAGGGTAACTTGATTCATGCATGCATGAGTTAATTATGGTTGATTTATCAGTTAACTAGTTGAACACTGAAGCTTCAGCCCACTGCTAGACCTCCTACTAGTTCCTCCAATAGTTGGAACTAGTTTAACTGACATTAACTTAGTTAAACTTAATTAAATTATTACAACTCAAATTAAACTCAACCTGGGCTCCTAACATTTAAGAACCACTCTACATGGCTCAAGTTAGGCCCTCAACTCGAATTAATTGAGCCAACTAAGTGAAATTAACTTAGTTAACTCATTCTTTTTGTCTTGTGATGTTGAATTACAATTTTCTCCTAATTTAATTCAAGGGAAAATTAAATTAGGATTTTCTTCTTGTCAATTTCAATATAAACTTCCACTTTGTGCCTAAGAAAGAGTTATAATTCCACTCATTGTGAACCTTGATAAGATAATAGAAAATGAAACCCTTAACTTTAGAAAATATCAAATACATTCACGCAATAAACAACACAAAAATAAAGAGAGAATCCTTAAGGTAGGGTGACCATTATCAAATACTATTTAATGAAGGAATCATTCCACAAGTCGCACTTGATACAAAACAACACATCCAACGTATTTCTAATACAAAGATACTTATGTGTGTTTATGTTATGCTCTTAACCTGCAAATGATACCCAAATATAGAATATGTGAAGAAAAGATACCCAGAACACAGAATATGCGAAGAAAAGATACCCAGAACACAGAATAGCAATGATTTTATTATTCAGAGAGTAATGTTCACTTGCCTCTTCGAGGGGGCAACCTCCAATAGAGCAGATCTCGACTACAAAATAAGACACGATGCTCCTCGCAGGGAGTTTCTATCCTTTATATATGACTCATACATGCAATACGACGGGCCAATACCGTGGTATTACTAATACCATATATCTAATACTACGGCCCATTTGCAACTAATTGTGGTTTCGTTATTAATTGCGGATTAACCACTTACAATTATTAATATGGGCTTTATTGACTCTTGACTATGACGTGGTCCCATTACATAGATAAGGAGGTTAGGGTGGGACCCTAACATGACATCATTCGCAAATAGTTGCAGAGCAAATTGTTAGCCATTTGGGTGAAGATACAGGTTGTCTCACCAACAACTGCCTATGAGTTAGCCAAAGGGGTGGTTGGGCAAAACATGAGTTTCTTCAGAAGGAAACTAACCCAGAAGAAGTTGCAGAAGATTTGGGGTGACCAACCATGCAACAAGAATGAGTTGAGGAGGAAAGGTCTTTACTTCATCTACAAGGAACCTTGGGGACCTAACCACTTGTGCATTAGTGACATCGAGGAGATGACAGGGGTAGATCAGGAGGAGATTCCTTCTGACTTTCAGGATGAGGATTTTTCTTCTATAGTTGAGTCCATGGACACCTCTGAGGAGCATGAAAAGTCAGGGGGAGTAGACAACAACTCAGAGATGCAACCATGTTTGGTAGAGGAGATTGATGAGAAACTTCCCATTCGACATGAGCAACACATAATGGAGCATAGTGCGCATGATAGGCCATCTTTGGAGAGTCAGCTGGTGGCTCATGGTGAGTCCATGATGGAGGAGGATGAACAAACATCCTTGGGGCCGACCATTGATGAGGAGCAGGCAGATGTACAAGCTACCAGCAAGGAGGTAGTATTTTTAGACATTGGTCATCAAGAGGTGTTGGGATCTAACAGGACAGTGTTGCATGTAACGAGTGCACAAATAGAGCATGGGGTTTTCAGTTAGATGAGGGAGGCCCTTTTGGTGATAGTGATGCATCCATCTTTGGGTCTACCCATTGGCGAGGTGCAGGTAGATGTGGTGGTAGCTAGTAAAGCTGCAATGTTTTCTAGGTAGCAACCCTCTTTAGGAGTACATAGACAAAGCGTGCAGCACGGGTTAACCACTTATAGGGAGAGAGGCAGGGATTCCTAGACATATCTGGTTGATTGGATGCGTAGAGTTGCATGAGTTGAGCATGGTAAAGCCAATGGACTCATACCCTATATAGGAGCACATGCATCCAATCCTTCCCACATGTTGGATTGGCGGGAGATCATGAGTTGGTATCCTGTTGGTAGCATGATATTCTTAGTCTGGAGCTTAGTGCAACAGGGACCCTTAGACATGAGGAGTGCTACATCCTCCAGTTGGCAATGGGAGGTAGGCCAACAAGTTTCCAGCATTTCAGGTCACTTCAACATAGTGGGACTGATCTTGGCCTATGCCAAGGGTTGCACTAGAGAGAGGTAATTAGTTGGTACACGGTTGATGGGGCAACATTCATAGCTGGAGCCATGGAGCATTGATGCTTGTTCTTGGTGGCATTGGGATCCAGGAGGATTTGTTGATGACAAGTTCAACCAGATATTGGTATAGGTTTCGAGCATTCAAGGGTCTATTGATGATGGGTTGACATAGAGGCATATCATCACCTAGTGGTTTGTATGGGATCCGGGCATTGGGTCTTAGTTGCATTGGGCCACTAGACTGGTCCACAGGTTTGGATTGCTTGAGGGTAAGCAATCTTAGGGTAGGAGGATTTGTCATGTTCCTTTTTCTGGTTTCCCTTACAACATGGTCAGGATGGACTTCGAGGGTTGGAAGCTGCTAGGTCATAGGAGCTAGTCTACTCTATCAGCAGGCCCAAGGGCTCTTGGAGGGGTTTTGAGGAGTTTCGATGAGGTTCGATGGCATTCACTTTGTATACTCCATCATCCGCACAATTTACCTTTCGTTTTGGTGCATTCCGACAACTTAAAAAAACAGAGTTATTAGTGGGCTTGACTCAATTAATTATGCTTAAGGTGGCATTTCAGGAGGAATACTTGACAAAACACCTTGGTGTAATAGCTCGTTGGAACCAGAACGAAAAGATCTACAGGATTAGATGGTTAGAAGTGAGTTTTAGTGGCCTGAGGAGGCATGGTGGCCAATTTACCAATTTACCACATTAAAAAGATATTTTAATTGAATTAAAAAGAGGGAAATGTGCTCATTGATTAAAATAATAATAAAATAGGAGGTTCTAGAGGGGTCCATCAGATCTATAAAAGAAAAGGGGAGGCCATTGGAGGACATCTTGGATTATTGCTATTTTCTGTTGATGAGGTTTGGAGAACCTATTTCCCAACTTCTAAAACCCCAGGACGGAAACCCTCGGGTGTGCTAGTGGGTGTTGGACAAAAACCCAACACTCTGGAGGAGATTTCACTCAGAAATCTCATAGTGCTTCATTGGAGTTTTGGAGAGAGTAGTTTTGCAGTAGTCTTCTTGCCGAGCCATTTACATCATTTCCAGGGTCATTCATCATTTGGGTCAGAGATATTTTTCTGGGTTTGCTTCGCTTGCTTGGCAAGCTCAGGTTCCACTATTCCTCATGTTGATGTACTCTTTCCAGTGGATTAATAAAATGACTCAGTGATTTTATTAGCATCTATTTGTGTATCAATTTGCTAGTTGTGTGTTTACTTGCGATTATTTTGTTGTTCGAGTTCATTAATGGTATCTACTGTTAAATTTTCCATTAGGGATATTACAATTTGCTTCCATATTGATTAGATAACCCTGCATGGTGGCCATCTCATTAGAATGATTAATTTCCATGGTTTTCAACTCCTAAGCATGCTGTTCTTCTATGGCTAATAATCTGTTTTGAAGTCTGACTTCCTTATCCTGAATAGAGCTTATTTCTTTCTTATGATTTTCCTTTATGTAGCTTAGCTCTTCCACATGTTTTTCCTCAATAACCATCCACTTGATGTGCAGGGATTTCATTTTCTTGGTGTGATTTGCTACCAATTTCTGTTGATAAAGCTCCCTAGTTTTTATCAATTGAGCTTGACTGCATTGCATGTCTCTAAGCCTTTGAGTTAATTCCTTGATAAGATCCCCTTGATTACTTGTTCCTGTCTTTCCACTATCTTGGATTATGATTGCAATGACACAAGTGGATTCATCATGAAAGTGGTCACAAGGTTTGCAATATAACATGCTTTGATGTGACGCATTTTCCTGACCCTTCTCCAAATCACTTAGGTGATTGTTCATAGTAGTGAATTGATTTCGATACTCAACTCGCATAATTTTTGTTAGAAAATCAGCAAGGCAGTAAAGATTTTTTTGATCTTGATAATTACTTGTGATGTTTTTTATTATTACGATTCTTTATATCTTCTTTCTTTAGTTCATCTAGCAATTACCAAAAGCAGTAACACATACAACAATAGACACCAGATGTAGGCACATGGCAGGGCAAAACCCCCCTCGAGGGGAAAACCCAGTATAGTATTCTTTGAGACTCTTCACCCTAGACCAAGACTAGACCTTCCCTCCACACCAAGTCAGCCTCCCAGGATTTCAACCTCTTCCCAGCAACTTCAACTATGCAACAAATTACGGCAACTGGAAGCTTTCGACAACAGAGAAACTTGGAAGACTTCGATCCTCAATCCAAGGCATGAAACAGACAGAGAGAGACACCAAAATTTCGATTTTCCTTGTCTTCTTAGACTTCCCCAAACTCGCATTCACTTTGGCTTCCCGGCAATAGGCTTCACACCTTTTCCCAGCTACAAGAGAACTTCACACTTCTACTTGATAACAAGAGATTTTTGCACTTCTTCCTAGCTACAAGAGAATTCGAACTTGATGAGAGTATGATGCTCCAAATGAATTCGATGTGCTTCCTTTTATAGGCTTCTTGTGGGGTTGAATAGGGTCCTTAGGTCGATTTGTTCTTCCTCTAGGCCAACATGGTGTGGAGGTTACATAATTCATATTTGACTCAATACTTAACCTTTTTACATGATTCAAAAGCCCAAGAAGGGTCTCTTTAAATGTACAATAACTCTATAGACTCGAAATAAATCTTCAAAGTTCTCAATGGGACTTTGACCTAAAACATGGCGACCCAAGCATGAAGCCCATGCTTTAATAAGTCACAATAATAATAATAAAAATTCTTTTTCTTTATTCTTTTGACAAGTACATTACATGATGACTCAAGTACATTATTGAAGACCGAACATAGTTACATTTTCCAACAGTCCCTCTTAACTAGGGAGGTATTCATAATGTACAAATACAATGGAAGATCTCAAACTATATGAACCATGAAGAACTTTAGGCACCACAATGCCATGGACTAGATTCCCGACCAGGGCAATCTATCCAACTAGTCACTCAAGAGTTTAGGCATCGTAATGCCATGGACTAGATTCTTGACCAAGGCAATCTATCTAGGTGGGACTAAGATGGACTCAAGCTTTCAACCCCTTTAGGTACCATCAGGCTTACTTTCTAACCATCAACCCGGAAATCGAGGTGTGTATCCAAAACAGAGCTCAATAATCAACACCATCTTTCCAACTTCGGGACCCAGGCATTAGCACAAAATGCCAACCAGATGTCCTCCCAAGCAATGCTTCACTCACAAAGCCTCAACACACCTTGATGCAACAGATCAAGAATGACCAATCTCTCCCAATCAAACTGATTGGTAACCAACATGCTATCAAAAACTTCGAGAGATTCAGCTATATAAACACGACCCCAATCAACAATATACTTTCACATGTGCATAATCAAATACAAACCTCTGGGGTCTTTCAGACAACTTGATGTTGCTTCTCAACTTTTCATAGTAGGACTATCAACTGAATTTTTGACAGAAGATTCCTCAATCATATGTTTTCTTTCCTACTTCTTATGCAACAACATATCCTCCGAAATTCATTCTTCAATTAACACCAAGCTATGCCCTCCCTCTCAACCAGGGAGCATCTCTATATCTGGATTCCCTCCTAATCTTGGGGATATCTCTTCTATTCATGCTTCCTCCGAGAGATCAGCTTCTTCCTTTTCGCCATCGGAGAATCTTTCGTGGCTTCCAACCATTTCATCAGAGTTATCATCAACCTCATCATGCTTATCACATCAACGAGCATCTTCACCAAGTTGAGGATTGTTTACCTGCACAACTTAAATAGCAAGTACAACCAAATCTATAGAAGCATGATGTTAGCCATATCAGAATCACGGAAGCTTTCATATTTATGCGTATCAGATATCAAAACTCAATTACAAACAAGAGACGTATACTCTTCAACATCTTGCTGGGGGCTTTGTTATACACCCTAGACTACTTCATGACAACATTCATTCCATCTAGGGTTTCAATGTGTCTTCCAAAGGTATGACATACCTTACTTCAACATATAGCAAACCCTAGAAACAATTCACATGAATGTAGATCTGCAAAGCATCTAACAACCTTTCAAAATACATATGTTAGACTTCTCACTAGGGATTCATACAAATCCTAGATTTCATACAAAAGAATCAATCAAAGTCAACGACAACATAGTCATTAACTTGAGTAGCTTCCACTAGGGTTAGTTCCAACCTCTAGATTTTCAATCAACCATTAATCAGTCACTAATATGACAAACTACTACCAGGTTTAGTTGCAAACCCTAGATTTCCAATCAATCATCAAATCAATCCAAAACTCAAATTTCAACAAATCTCAAACTATCATATAGTCACCGTATATCAGAGATTTCTACTTCGACTAAGGTTTAACTCTGAAACCCTAGAATTCCAATTTCATAATCTCAACATTCTTACACAAATCTTAAATTATCATATAGTCACCATATATCATAGTTTTTACTTTGACTAAGGTTTAACTCCGAAACCATAGAATTCCACAACCTCAACAATGATTAATATATAGATCTCATATTGTTATATTTCATACTAGACAATGTCACAACTAGGATTTAACTGCCAAACCCTAGATTTTCATTTTCAACAATCATTTAATAGATTTCAAATTGTTATCTTACACATACTAGACAATTTTAACTTCATTAGGGTTTAGCTACAAAACCCTAGATTTCCAACTATCATCATCCTAGAATCTCAAACAAGGATTTCCATTAAATCCTAAGACTTATGACCATCAATAACTAGGTCAACACACATATCTAGGAATTCATAATCATTCATAAGCATATCATATGTCCAACAATATAAATACATATGACCTAGACCAACTTCAACCAAAAGGACATATCTATATATATGCCTAGATTTCATCATCATAAATATCAATAAGAGTTAGACACACAACCATTTAGATTACACTAGGGTTTGATATGACAAACATACACATACAAAATAAATCAATTCCAAGACAATATAAGGGTTTTTCTCATACATTCCACCAAACCCTAATAAGCTAGGGTTCCAATGTAGAAACATAGCAAACCCAATATTACCAAAACGTCAAAGGTTCCGGGATTTTATACCTTATCATTCAACCCTAACAAGTTAGGATTTCTCGGTCATACCAAAATCCCAAACAATTTTCCATCATAAATAAAACTTCAACTAGCATTTCACACTATCCTTAATCAACTTAGGGTTTCAGAGATTCTCAACAACATACCCTTTGGTTAGGGTTTTCCAGAACCTATCTAGGATTCTATATAGTCAATCAAGAACATGAGTGGGGTGGGTAGATTTATCAAGAGATGAATCACCCAAACAAGAATCACTAGGATTCAATACAGTCAATCATAACAAAGTTAGTAATAGATCATCAAATGAATAGTCCTTTCAATCAATGTATTGAAAGCATACCTTTGATTCTTGCCTAACCTTGCTTTAGAGATCCTCCTTCTTGCAGATGTTTTCCCTAATGAATAAAACATAAGAAGTAAGGTGAATAGTATTTTAATATAATCAAAACTAAATGAATACATGAACCCAAAATTGAAAGGACATGAGATACTTATCTTTGGGAGTTGTCGGGGACTCCCTCCAAAGCTTAAGGGAAACCTACAAACTTAAAAACAATACAATTATCTCTTTTCAAAATATGTTAAAAACCTATAAATTCTAAAACATATAAAACAAGATATGTATAGCTATAAGCAAAGGACTTAATAGTGTAAGTCCCTAATGTTGGGTTCTTCAGGCTTGACTTTCTTTGAGTCTCCTTCTACGACAAGGTTGGCTTGATCCCTTCCTCTCTTCTTATTCTTTGGATTCTCAGGACAGTCACTTTTGTAGTGACCCTTCTTATGACATTGATGGCATTTTATGTTGGAAATGTCAACTTTCTTCCTTGGCCCCTTCGATCTCTTTCCTTTATGATGAGAAACATAAGCATTTGATACTCCTTCAGGATTGGCAACCGTTGAGATCCTTAATTCGTCTTGACTACAGGCGATCCATAATTCTTCAAAGGTGGGAGCTACCTTCCAACTATTGAGACCTGCAACAAATGCACCCTAAGAGGGTGGCAATCCTAATAGGGCAGTGATCACAAGTTCTTTGTCCAAAACAATCTCATCGATGGCCAAGAGATCATCCTCGAGTCTCGCTATCTTCACAAAGAAGGTTGCCACAATATCCTCTTTAGTCATCTTTGTAGTCCTCAACTCATTCTTCAAACTTGATACTTGACCAATGTTCTTAATACTGAACAACTTCGACAAGGCTTCATAGATCTCCCGAGCATGATCGATGTTAGCTATGAATGGGACAAGATTATCTTTTATCCCTTCTACCATCAGAATCATAGCCACCAATTCTAAATCCGTGAACTTCGCTTTGTCGGCATCATCAACGTCTTCTATAGGCTTCTTTACATTTCCTTTTACCAAATCGAGCACCTTGTTCTTCTCGAGGATTAGGTCAATCCCCTTCTTCCAGGATCTGAAGTTAGATGCTCCTTCAAGTTTGTTCTCACCCTTGATTGAATTAGACATCCTCCTTGAATATAATAGACTCCTTCCCTGAGATAGTACCTATGAATGGATCAATTGCTTGAGATGGCCTTTTTCTTTCCTTTTTCACCAAGGCTCTGATTCCATGTTAGAAAATCAGAGAGGCAATAAAGATTTTCTTGATCTTGATAATTACTTGTGATGTTTCTTATTATTACGATTCTTTATATCTTCTTTCTTTAGTTTATCAAGCAATTACCAAAAGCAACATCACATAAAACAATAAACACCAGATGTAGGCACATGCCAGGGAAAAATTCCCCTTGAGGGGAAAACCTAGTCAAGATAATTCTTCCTTTCAATAGTATTCTTTGAGACTCTTCACCTAGACCAAGACCATACCTTCCCTCCCACCAAGTCAACCTCCTAGAATTTCGACCTATTCCCAGCAACTTCAACTATGCAGCAACTTACGGAAATTGGCAGCTTCCGACAATAGTGAAATTTGGAAGACTTCGATCTCCCAATCCAGGACATGAAACAAATAGAGAGAGAGAGACCAAAATTTCGATTTTCCTTGTCTCCTTAGAATTCCCCAAACTCGCATTCACTTTAGCTTCCCGGCAACAGACTTTGCACCTTTTGCCAGGTTCTTGGGCCAAGGTGGTCGAAGTTTTGAGGGAAGACTGATTTCTCTGAGTGAGTCGACAGAGAAATTCGATTTCCAGATCGAAGCTTTCCAGAGGCAGAAGGGAGCAACGCATTTTCCTTGCAACGCAGATCTTTAGTTGGGACGCAAATATTTTGTAGTAGTTGCTGTTATAATAGCATCAGAGGGAGAGAAGAACACATACTGAGGGAATTCCTTCCTCAGAGGGCTTCTAGGCAGAAGTTCAAATTTTCTTAGCAGAGCAATAGCAGCTATGTGCAGGATTTCTCACTCCAGAAGGGAGTGCGAATAGTTGGGCAACAACAACGTAGAAGAGAAGAGGAAGCAGTTTGACTTTTTCAGGAGAGATGGCATCAACTAGGCTGAGAGATCAAGATCGGTTGGAAGAAGCCTCCAACTAGTGATCTAGAAGGCTAGGATCTCTACCTTCTAGATGAGCATGATTTCAAAACTTATGTCGATAGTGTGGTAGTTATACGTGCCGATGCAGATCTGCTCAAGAAGTACAAGCCTGAGATGGTGAAGACTAAGATGATCGTTCTCGACGGTGTTCGAGATCATGTACTATCCCATATAGTAGGCAAGGATACTACCCAACAGATGTGGGAAGCCTTAGCTACGTTGTAGGAAGGACCTTCTGAGCAACAAAAGATGTACTTAGAGGAGAAGCTGAGATGCACGAGGATGTAGAAAGAGGAGTGTGTATACGACTTACTTACGAGGCTTTAGAATGTCTAGGACCAGTTGGCTTTGGTAGGATCAACGCCCCAACCTATAGAGTTTGTTTGATTAGCATTGAACAATGTTTCTGAAGATTGGCAAGTTTTCGTCCAGAGTATCTTGGGCAGAGATAAACTACCAGATTGAGAACCTATGTGGGCTGATCTGTAGTAGGAGGAGATGAGGCATGATTTGGTGAAGGGGCATCATCAGTGGCAGCATCAGTAGTGGGATGAAGCAAGTGAAGGAAGAGGAGGACGTGGCCCTTGCATCAAAGGGCCAGCAAGAGCAACACAGAAGAAAGAAGGATATTTTGAAGATAAAGTGCTTTAGGTGTGGCGAGCTGGGCCACTACAACACTCAGTGTTCTCTTAGAAAGAAGGACAAGGAGGAGATGTAGGATCAACAAGTTGCATCTGTAGAGATCGACAGGCTATCCTCCAGATGGGAGGAAGAGTTTGCAATGATTGCCGAGATGCCTCCAGGGGTGAGGCGGGGTGATCTGGAGTTGTAGCCTTAGGGAGCTACATGATGGGCAAGATTCTTGAGGAGGTCCACCTCATGAATTAGTACCTTGCTATGGGAACCCATAGTCAGCAGTAGCAGGATGGACCAGTGTCAGTTGGTGTAGTCAGGTGTCAAAGTGGCAGATGCAATAGCTAGTAGTAATTAGACTTTGAGCAGCGCAATGCAGAGTTGGTAGCAGTGCAGTTGGCACATAGCAAAGTCAACAGCAGCGTAGAGGCTTCAATGACAACGCAAAGACTAGCAGTAGTTAGAACTCGAATGACAGATGCATCATACTGAACACAGTTGGTTCAATATTTTGGATGCTTTTCTGTTGCAGATGTTGCAATTGCAACAACAATAGATGGAGAGAGGGTTGCAGTGCAAATGCAGTAGTTGACAACAGTTCAACAGGGTCAACAGTAACACATATGCAACTCATATCAGAGTTGCACAGTGGTTGGTGGGCAATAGAGCCAGACATCAACAACGCAACAAGAGATGATGCAGAGACAAAGTGATTCTTCAGCAGGATTGCGGCACTAGAGCACGTTCCTCGCTAAGAGGGAGTGTTGATTTCTGTAGCATCATATGTGCTCTTGCCTTGAGATTTTGCAGAGAGGCTAAGACACATGTATTCTCCAATATCTGGAAAATTCCACCTAGAGATGGTTTAATTAAAATAATTAACTTTTTTAAATGGTTCCCTAAAGTCTAAACTTAGGAAATCTAGTTAATTAAAGGGTATTAATTAAATCAAGTGTGAATATTCTAGAAGAAGGCAAGGGTCAACGCCCAGCTAATCTTAGCCATTGATTATGTTTTAATCTTGGCCGTTGGAGCTCCGACAAGAGATTATAAGGAGATTAATGGGCACTTGGAGAACACATCGATTGAGAGAGATCAAAGGATTGAATTTCTGAAGAGTAGCAACATTGAGTTGTCGGAGTAATATCCAGTCATCTTCTTGTAGTGAGGGACAGGGATAGTAGTCCGAAGGAGAGTTTTCTAGATCCAGAGAGTGCAAAGTAGAGAAGGCATGGAGCAGTTTAGTGAGGCAGCACAGAGCTTCAAAGGGAGTTTGAAGATCAGCTGGAAGAGTCGAGATCTAGTGCCAAAAGTCGGGGTGTGAGACCGGAGGGCCAGAGGGTCGAATTTCCAGACAACAGGCGATCAAAAGAGGAGGTGACGCGAGCCCAACAAGTGTGACACAAAGCTGCATAGGATTGACACAGAAGCTACGCAGAGGCAACATGGGGCCAGTCAACCTGTCTCTAATCAGTGTCAGATCTCCTAAATCAGTGTGTGATATTTCTCACTAACTCTTTGCCAGTTTTTCTCTGTATTAGATAGCCAGTTGGGGATCCAACGATTTGTACTCAGAAACTACTGCATAATAATAAAACCCTCATCTGCTGCATCGGTTTTCCCACATTGGGTTTTTCTGGGGACGTTTGTCCAGAAACAATAGTGTAATTGTGTATGTGTTTATTTCCCTCCAGTGCAGTATTTAGTTTCTGCAATATTTTATTTTGTGTAGGCTACAATGTATGTATTTCAATATTTGCCGTAGAAAACTGCAAGTAATTTGTTTAAAGTGAATTAACAAATAGGAGAAATATCATCAGTTTGCTACAATAGGAATCGGGTCATCGATTTTTCACAGGATGAAGATGAAAGATGGAAAAAATGTCATGAGGAACAAGGATAGAAAAATCTATCATCGATAATGACGCCAAAAAATGTTGTCGCTTAGATTGTACAGGCACTGCGACAACGACTCAGGGAGGGGGCTATCACTCTGATCCCTGCCCATTTTGTTCTAGCTGTCTCCCAACAACAGGCTATGGGGGGTAGTCTCTATCAAATGTGAAGACGAAAGACTCGGGAGACACGATTGAATGGCCTAGCTACTTGGTTAATTTTAGCAAGATTTAAATATTAGATTAGATTTGAATGTGAGACCAGTGCCTTATGGAGTCAACTTCTTTCTTTTTATTAATTATATGCCAAGTAACCGGATGAACAATCGCTGCTTGGACACTTCACTAACCTATATGCTATGCAAATCCTAAGACCTAGGTGTGATGCAAGAATCTTGGTTACTTTTAATTATATGCCTATTCTAAGTATAACCTTTCACTTAACTATTTTGGAACCAGTCTCTAGAGTAGGTTGTGGGATGGAAGCCAAAGGGAAGCAAGCAAAGGCTTGATTAATGATACCTCCCCCTGTGTTCCAACCACCCAATGCCTTTGGCACTGCAGAGACTATGGCTCTGACGACTACAAGGTCATCGTGTTAACTACTAAAGAGAGGCTAAATTCCTCAAGTGAAATCAAGAAAGGGTGGTCCTAAAAGTTTATCAACCAAGCTTATGCTTGGAGGTAAGTTATTAATGCAACTAGACTTAGAATGCAATGCAAGATGGATTGAGTGATTCTTAAGGTAAGATTGTTTAAGTTGCTTAAGTACTTAGTTATGATTTGATCTTAAGTTATATCGACAAACACTTATCAATGAGATACAATCTTAACCACAAGAAAGTGTGCCAAGGTACCAAATGCCAATAAGATACAATACATACCCACAATATACAACTATTCAACAATTATGAGACGTGTTAAAATCCCGTAATAACTTATTCAATTATAATTGAAGCACTTAGAATAATTTAACCAATGTTTAACAAAATACCAATGATTATTATCCTAAGTTGCACAAAACAGGGAAACGGGTACGAGTTTCCGAAAATGGGCATGGGTACGAAATGTGTGAACCCCCCCCCCCCCCAAATTTTGGAAATGAGGAAACACAATATATATATATATATATATATATATATATATATATATATATATATATATATAATATATATATATATATATATATATATATATATATATATATATATCTTAGAATTTAGTTAAATTATGTGCAATCATAAAGTATACATGATACATTATAATTTATTACATTTAAAGTTTAACATTATGATTAAATTTACATCACATTTACTCATGAATGATCACATAATAAACATAGCAATATCGGAATATCCAAAATCAACCTTTATTATATATCCAAATCTCAAAATCAACCTTTATTATATATATGAGGCTGCAAGTGCAATAAAGACTATGAGGCTGCAAGAACTATAAAGACAAAAGACTAATCCTCATCATCATAATTCTCATAAAAAATAGAAGCAAAAGCATGCTCAACAGTGAATGGTGGTGTTGAAGAAGATGATGGGCCAATTCCACTTCTAGGTCTGACCTCAATATTCAGGGTAGCAAGAGAGAGATCCAAATCAGGACTTTCTAGATCCACATCCCATTCTTTAGAAGGACCACTGTTGTATTTTGGACCCCTACGAGATGCAAGGCGATGGTTGGAGTGCACATAAACAAGATCTTTTGCCTTCTGTGAGCCCAACCTATTGCACTTCACAAAATGAATAAAACCATAGGTGCTCCAATTCCTTTTTGTTGATGAAGAGCTTGCCACTTGTGAAAGAACACGACTGGCACGGTTTTGCAAAAGTACATCATTTTCTCCATGAAAAATCCACCACCTAATTGGATTCATGGTGCTTCTCTCCACCAAAGCTGATATATCTGCATAATCATCTAATCCTGCAGCAGAACTGCCAAATTCTTCCTTTACCACCCTATGTAGATGAGATGAAAATATTCTCATAAGGGCTTTTTTCACCCCATTAGCCACCTCTCCATCCTCACGGAGTGCCTTCCTCTTCCCATTGCTTTGAGCAATAAGCTCCTCATCATAAAATTTGGGGTTCAAGGCATGTGCTAAAGTGTGCAATGGAGCGTTGAAATTGTTCCACCTATCAAGTTATCAACAATGATTTTCTTAACTAAATCAGCAAAATGATCATCAACAAACAAAAGTTGTGGAGACTCTTGTGAAATGATTTCCATAGTTTTCTTAGCTATGGAATCCATGCCATCATATACCTCTCCTAAGAAAGGTTGGCCAGTGTGAGCATTCTGAAGAAGCTCAAATGCAGGGGTTGTGAACTTTAGCAAGAAATCTATCTTGGCCCACCAATCCTCATCAAGGCACAATCTACGCACCATATATCCTCACTCTAAATATGCTTGTCTCCACTCAACCCAAAGTTGACTCATCACCATAGAAACTAATGCATGCTTAACCTCAACAAGGCGGCCAACATCAGGAAATTTGAGGCATATCTTGTCTCAACAACTTTTAACAACTCCAATTTGGAGTACTCTCGAAATATTGCCTGAGATTGGTGGTGGTTGGTGATGAATTTAACAATCTCCCTTGTTTCCCTTGTGATTTCCTTTATCCATGGAACTTTGTTGTCAGTTTCTTCTAAGATCAGTTTCAGATTATGGACAATGTAGGGTGCCGAAAAGATGTGGTCATACCTCCCCTCAATAATTAAACTTGTAGCTTTGCAAATTGGTGCATTATCCATGATAACTTGCACCACCTTGTTAGGCCCTATTTGTTCAATAGATTTTATAATAACATCAACAATGAACTATGCATATTTTACCTCTCCTGAGCAGTGTTCCACCTTTATAAACATTGCTCCTTTGGGGGAAGTGGCAATGATATTTATCAATGGTCTGCGCCTTGTATTTGTCCATCCATCTGAGACTATGGTAACCCTAGAGATACTCCAGGAAGAACGAATTGGTGATAAGATATCCTCCACAAGCTCCTTCTCATTTTTGAGAAGCTGAGTTCTGACTTTCTCATAGTTGGGCCCCTTGTACCCTGAGGAGGTTTGTTAATTGCCCTTATCATATCTTGCCAGTAAGGAGAGCGAACAACATTGAATGGGATACCACATGCATAGATGCACCTAGCCACTCTGGAATCAATTTCTTCTCATGTTTGCACATTCACCAATATAGCAATTCTGCTATCCTGAACTGAAGGGGATGCCCCTCTGGTATTTTTGGACGCTGGTTGTTCATGTTGTTGAGTGGCATTGGCTCTACTCTTCCTTGCTTCAACTACAATCCTTGGCTCAATGTTAGATGGAGCTTGAGGAGTAGATTGACTAAGATCATCATGCCTTCTCTTAATTCCATTCGCCTCACCTTGCTCTCTTTGATATGCCCTCCTTGCCAATGGGTCTGTTGTTTTTGTGCAACCTGCAATCCCCTGTTCTCCTCCATGCAAAAGATATGCCTTCACTCTTGGGTAGGAGCCCTTGTACGAATTACTGCAAAGATTACATCGCCATTCTCATAAGCCACCACCTCCACATTTTTGAAGCTTTTGAACATGCCTCCAAAGAGGATAATATTCAGCCCTTGGGTTGGACTTGAGGCTTGAACTTGTAGCTGCACCTTGGTTGGAAGCCATTGCTACAAAAAAAAATAAAAAAAACAAATCTGTAAAGAAAAAACGTTTTTCATATATTTAGAAGCATAAACTCTCAAAAAATTGAAGAAATAGTAGGAAAAAACTAAGAAAATGAATGCTCCTTACCCAAATTAATTTTCTGTAGCTGAAGCTACCCCAAAATGCCAGAAAAGATGAGAAATATGGCTGTAGCTGAGCCAAAAGCCAAGAATGCCGTAGCCAGAAACTCTGCACTCCAAATATGCTGCTGAAATCTCTTAAACTTGCTGCTCTCTCTTGCTCAATGTTGAAAACGCCCTAGCTGAAACCACTGCTCTCTTCCCCTTTTCTCCTTTGCTAAAATCGTCTGTCTCCAAGAGAAACGGCTTGCTCAATTGTGTGATGAGAGAATGAGGCGAGAGTCTTTTTTATAACTTGAGAGAGGCATCTAGAAGCATCCAGAAGATATTTTAGTCACCCAATAAGAAATTAGAAGCAAAAAAATAAAAATAAAAATAAAAGAAAACCACAATTGTTAAGTGGAAACTCCACTGTACAGCTTGGAAACTTGTTTCTGGCCAAATTGGCCACGTTTCCCTAGCGTGAAATGTGCCAGTACAATCGGAAACTCGTTTCTAGGCCGTACGGTACGAGTTTCCTTGTTTCCGTTTCATCTCCGGCTGGAAATTGACCTCTGGGCAACGTTTCCTGCAACATAGTTATTATCACAAGATTATCAATGCCTTTACTCGATTATAAACTTCCAAGGTAGCTCAACAAGATGGATGCCAATGATGTTTATCCAGAAAGAGACAATGAGATTGCAAATATTCTTAACCAATATTCTTCAACAATTAGCCTCTTTTATGATATCAAGATACGTAATTATATTTCAAATATTTAGATTTTTAATTAGCCAAATTCATAAAAAAGAGACATTCAATGATATTCAATTCTTGGTTAAGTGCTTATATGAGTGAAATTAGCGCAAAGTTAATGATCTTTTAGAGATTATGAATGAGCTTCACAAGAGACAAGCAAATGTTAGATTCCCAATAACCAATGCTAGCAATCTTCTTCACAATAGCACTATAAAACAAGTAACATTTAGAGTGTAACACAGTGAAAGCACTGATTTAACTTGTTTTCTAGTATTAAGATAGATCTATGACAACAGTGAGATTATTGCTATTAGAGGACTATTGGATGCAAAGTGAGATGTCCAATGCAAGCAATAGAAACCAAATGCCAAATTAAACGTGCCCACACAAGATTTTAGATGTGTTAGTCTTCTTAAGATGCGATTTTCCACTATTATATCAGATTTATTATGCATAGATGTCAGTGACACAAACTCATAGATTCATGCCAAATTATTATTGGCCAATATACACAAATGACTTATCAACATGTGAGATATCTTAGATATGATTTCTATGCCACTTATATGCGTTTTTCAACACTGTTAAGAAAATATATGACTGTTGTAGGAAACAATGAGGGAAATAGAATTTAGATAGCAAACCCTTGAAGCCCAAGCCCTTTGAGAATACTTGCCCAACTTGTCCAATGACTTGGTACGCGAAAACACCAAAGTTAGCTTGAAAATTTCACTGAAAAACACCAATATTAGCTTCAGAACTTGAATGATAAACCATAGTGAGGAAAAGAGGACTACGGAAGAAAGGAGAGAGTCCAAAGAGAGGGATTAAGGCCAAAATTTGGCCAAGGAAAGGCTATAGCTAAGGCCAAAGGCGTAGACAGGCCTGCGACACAAGGAGTGCTAAGGGGCTCAGGACAGGCCCAAGAGGGTTGTCACTTGGCTTGAGGGAGGGTCGAGAGACCTGTTGTGGCCCACGATAGGGGTAGAGGGGTTAACGAAGGGTAGGAGAGAAGGAAAGGAGGAAGAGGGAGGGGAAGCAGAGGAAGGAGGAGGAAGGGCAAGCCTATGACAAGGCTGTCAAGAGGGAGAAAGGGAGTATGAGGGCTCTTGGGGGTAGTGAAAGTAGGGAGGAGGCTGTAAGGCCCAAAATTCAAATTTGCTTCAAATTTTCAATTTCACTACATAATTCTTTAGTTGTTGGTCTCACAAATTTTTTTTAGAGGTTAGGTCTTATCATCAAGGGCCTAGATCTAGCTCTAATCTAGCAAACTTCCTTGGATCTCACCTACACAAATGAATTTATAAGTACCCAAAATCCCAATATATACAAACTTGAAAATTGAATCCCAAAAACCCCAAACCCTAGCTGCAAAACAAGGGCTAGAAATTAAAATTTACAAAAATTTATTATACAAAATATACAGATGTACAATGCTTAGAAAGATTTTGAAGAATAGAATTTTTATAAACCTTGACAATGGCTAGATGTATTTCGAAAAATAAATGTTAAACCACAACCTTCTAACTTCGCTAAAATGTTAAAAATATATATACAATTTTTTTTTAGAGGCTAGATTTTATCCTCAAGGGTCTAGATCTAGCTCTAATCTAGCAAACTTCCTTGGATCTCACCTACACAAATGAATTTATAAGTACCCAAAACCCCAATATATACAAAATTGAAAATTAAATACCAAAAACCCCAAACCCTAGTTGCAAAACAAGGGTTAAAAATTAAAATTTACAAAAATTTATTATACAAAATATATTTACAAAATATACAAATGTATAATGCTTAGAAAGATTTTGAAGAATAGAATTTTTATAAACCTTGAAAATGGCTAGATGTATTTCAAAAAATAAATGTTAAACCACAACCTTCTAACTTTGCTAAAATGTTAAAAAAATATATACAATTTTTTTTTTAGATGCTAGATCTTATCCTCAAGGGCCTAGATCTAGCTCTAATTTAGCAAACTTCCTTGGATCTCACCTACACAAATGAATTTATAAGTACCCAAAACCCCAATATATACAAAATTGAAAATTAAATCTCAAAAACCCCAAACCCTAGCTGCAAAACAAGGGTTATTAATTAAAATTTACAAAAATTTATTATACAAAATATACAAATATACAATGCTTAGAAAGATTTTGAAGAATAGAATTTTTATAAACCTTGACAATGGCTAAATGTATTTAGAAAAATAAATGTTAAACCACAGCCTTACCGAAGTTAAAAAATCACACAAATATTCAGAATTCAAACATAGTCAGCCCGTGCCCACAGTTTGTGAAATTGGAGCCCAAGGGCTGGGGAACTTGCAAACTCTAGAGTCTATATACTTTCTCAAAAAGAAACTGTTAGAACATACAATGAATCAGATCACCTAAGATAAGCCTAGAGCTTACCAATATAATGTTCCTATCATCTACAATGAAATAACGATTTAATTAATATTTGAAGCACAATATAGGAATGCACATACTCAACACATACCACAAATCAACGAACAAAGACACCATGAACTGCACCCCAAAGTCTTTTATTATGATGATCAAAACGTTCTCAGCGAGACGGTGGCATTACACCAGCACTTACAAAATTACATAAGACTAGAGTTCAAGATCCTGATTATCCATAGAGGCAAAATGCCCTCTATTTATAGAGAAATTCCTCCAATTGGAAAATAATGGCTAGTTTGCTTGATCCCCGTCAAAATAATCTCGATCGTTGATAAATCTTTGATAATATTTTAATTTTTGTCGTCAAAAATAATTATTTTTGGGAAATTTTCGAATTTCTCATCAAGACCATTTTTTATTAGCTCAAAAATAATTATTTTGAGCTAATTTCTTCAAAAAATTGACTTTGACTCAACCACCAAGGTCCAAGAGTCCAAATTTTCTTGAAACTTCCAATATTCCTTTGGTGGGGGACCTCCAAAATTTGACTTCTTCTAGACCCACGGATTTTTCCACTTGGAGAAATTAATTTCTTTAACATTTTAATTTTGACTCTAAATTAATTAATTTTCTGGCTTAGATTTTAATTTTTTTGCCAAAAAAATTAATTAATTGACTCATGATGGAATTAATTATTTTTCCACCTTGGAATATTTTAGCTATGGTGTCTACGTATGAGGGACCATGCACTCAAATATTTTTAACATAAGATTTTACGATAATTCAACTCTCAAAGGGGGAATGCCCATTTGTTATAGACCCTCATCAAACACACCCAATTCTGCGATACAATATGATCTAGCAGACGAAGTGACTTGTAATAAAATAATTTAGTCAAATAGCTTAAATTATTTCCAAATCACTTTTATAAAAGACTGAACTAAAACACTAGTACTCACCTAAGACTTTGACGATAAATCTCACTCTAGCTTTGGGGCGAGGCTGGAGGGAAAAAATCTGCCGATCATCTAGAAACACAAATAATCAGTGAGACGAAAAACCTTATAGGATGAAATTCGTTGCCAAAATAATAAGTTTACCTAGGTTGTAACATACATACACGGTCTTATTAGCATTATTTACATTACAAATTTGCAGAATGGGTTTACAATGACTCAAAAAGTGGCTGGATGATGATCTGGATCTTTTGAAAAAAATTGGCACCACTGTTTGCTTGGAACTTTGACAAAATGTGTGCAAAAGGAATCTTATCTTTAACCAATTATTGAGACAAATCAAACTTAAAAGAAGATAAAGGTAAAATAATCTGCATTTGTTCCTCACCTTGCTGTTGTTTGTGTCCATTTGTTGCTTCACCTCGCTGATTTAATTTATTAATTGCTACATTCTCTTGAGTCTCACTGATTGGTACAGTTGCTATCTTTTACTGTTTGCTGCTGATGTTTTGCATCTGAAACCTGTTTCTGTTTGCTTCTAATTTTGTAGGGTTTTCGGGGGCAGTGTGTGCCAAGTTTGCTCTTCCTGCTATAAACCTTTCGAAACTCTGCAACCATCACATCTTAAAGAACCTGTATTCTCTCCTTTGATGGTGCGATAGCTTTCTGATTTAACAATTCTGATCTTTTAATAATACCTTCCTTGACTTTCTTCATGTAATTATGGGGTACCGATATTACCTTTTGCCCAAGTAATCAGTTACCATCATTTGATCATCATTATCTCTGCTCTTTTCTTGTTCCACCCTAAAGACAGTAACAACTTCATGCTGGCTCTCTTCCTTTGCTGGGTAGTAAAATGTATGTGCTACATGCTCAAAAAATCAATACATCCCTCCTCTCTATGAGGAGCACTACAAGCTCTACACAAGGAAATAGAAGAAGAGCATTAATAGTAGTTTTGAAATGTACTGAAGGAGACTGTACATCTTCCTTTCTAACCCCCCATCCTGCAAGTTAGATTTCCTCTGCTGCAAAGCACAATTAACTGAAAATCGGGGGTACTGATTCCTTTTGATTCTAACCATCTTATTAAGTTATTAGTAATTGGCCGTGAAGCACCAGACCTGTTTTCCGATTGTTCAACTAGCTTATCCCCCTTACCAGAACTTGATTCTGCGTCATCAGTATATTTGACTGCTGTGGTTTCTTCTTTGCTTTGACATCCTTCCTTCTTGGGAATGCTCATAAAGTGGAGTTTCCATATGCAAGCAAGTTATTCTCCAAACTGATTGCCTCAACGTTAGTATCACTGACAGTAGCTGGGTTTTTCTCTCGCAGAGAGTTTTAGTCTAAATCAAAGGAATTAGTATAAAAGAAAAGGAAAGGAGATCACTTTCCCCTTTTAAATGGATACCTTTAAATATGTGTCTGTAAATCTCACGTGGATGTTTTCAGGTAGACATTGCGATACTTCTTAATGGTCTGTTTGTACCTTGCTTTGGGGTTGCCAAACATGTCTTTTCTACATTATGTTACTATGCTTTTGCATGCAGGTTAACCGTATATGGTAATTCATATAGTAATTTTCTTTGCTATCTTGAGTTTGCCTTCACTTAATCTTGGGGTGTGTTTTTGCCGATTTCGATGTATGATGGATTTTTCATATTAATATAAAATGATGTTCTAAACTCTCATAGAGCCACTTTATTTTCTGTTTTCCTCATTGGTGTGTTTTACCCTGTAGGAGCGCATGCATATATCATACTAGATCTGGAACTGTTTGATACTATTGTCTTCATAGAGATGGCTTTATGGTTAAGTTTGACTGAAATATTACTGTAACAACTGCAGCTTAGAGTGGAGGAGGTTCAACTTCGTGGAATACAATGGGACAAATTATTAGATCCTAATAAAAAAGGGCAGTGGTGGCATTCTGGAGATATAGAGACAATTGTCAAAGACAGTACTGCTGAGATTGCTGATGTGATTGATGCAGAAGTCGCAGAAGCACAAAAAATGATTCATCTAGCAGCTGCACAGAGGATGAACACAGAAGCTCGCCGGGCCATTTTTTGCATCATTATGAGTGGGGAAGATTACCTTGATGCCTTTGAGAAGATTCTTAGATTGAATTTACCTGGCAAACAGGTTAGTATCACATATTTGCATATTTTGCTAATTCTACAATATTTGCCTCTTCCAGATAGATACACTATAATTTGCTGTTGTACTTAAATTTTCCTTTACTTCAGAGCTCAGGTAAGAATGCATGTTTGAATAAATGTAGTTTTTATATTGAACTTATTATTGAATAAAATACTTCATTGGTATGCTGAGATGACTGCAGGATAGAGAAATTGTGCGAGTCCTTGTGGAATGCTGCTTGCAAGAGAAGGTCTTTAATAAATACTATTCTCTTCTTGCAGCTAAGCTTTGTCACCATGACAAGAACCATAAGTTCACATTACAGGTATGTCCACTTGCGTGTGAAATTAGTAATTACAGTATTGTAATGTGCATCTGTGCTCAAGTTGCTTGGTTGGCCTAGGTAAATTTATTAGTACAAAATTACAAATCCGTGGTTTAAAATGGCACCCTACTTAGATGTACATGTTTTGTGGTTTGTGTCTTTGGAAGAGATTGATCTTTTCAATTGTCTCTCTTGTAGTATTGCTTATGGGACCATTTTAAGCAACTTGATTCAATGGAAATGCGGAGATTGGCCAATCTTGCCCGGTTCCTTGCTGATTTGATTGGGTCATTTTCCCTATCTCTTGCTGTCCTGAAAGCAGTGGATTTCACTGATTCTGCCGTATTGACCTCCAAAGTCATGATGCACTTTCATATACTATTTGAAACCTTATTCACGCAGCATTCAGATAATGATATTTGGAACATTTTTACACGTATTGCTAGTCCTCCTGAGCTGGAGAATTTACGAAATGGGCTAGAACTATTTATCCATCAACATTTAACAAAAAATGATCTTACAGGTACTCAGATTGGCGCTACTGAGACTACATTAATTATTAATAAAATTAAGGTTGTCAAAAAGGCCCTTGCTAATGTATCTGGTGTCCTGCTGTGATCTGTCCTCTAGTTGGGCACAGGCATGGTTGGAAATTTGTTCTTAACTATTGAATGAGAGATACTACTGCTCAGTGCTTGTTATATATTACATGCAATGTACATGTCATATTTGTTTTATTTTTTGCGTATCTTAATTTTTATCTATTTGAATTATCTGGAATGCCAGATGAAAAATCGTAAATATTGGGCTTGTTTCTTCCATAATGCAACTAAGCTTACGATTTAGAGTTTAGTTTTTTTCCAAAGCATAATGTTATTTGACATTTCTGAGTGATAATTCTTCTTGCTTTTTTGCTAGCATCTTACTGCATCTAATTGGGGAATTATAATGTCCTCCAACTGGAATAGGCTTTGTAACGAATAAATTCTTATTTTTTTCACTCACTGAACACATCCATATATATTAAAATGAGATGAATCTTACTAAAAGTTCACCCACCTTGTCTGATTTGGGTTGAGGAGTTGAAGTTTGATTGCATGACCGCAATGACCCATGGAAGTTTACATTTTTCTGATGCTGCAGTGCCATTAAATATCACAAGGTCAAATTGCAGTGCCAAGAAATATCAGAATATAAAGTTGTGGTGCAGATGGGAGTCTACAATGTAAGGTTGCGCAGCTGATTGAGGCTGCAAGTGCAAGGTTGTGTGGTTGTGGACACGACAATGTTTTGGGAATAGTTGACGATCAACAATGCAATGTTGTAGAGTTGACTGAGATCACAATCGAATGATAAGGAAGAGTAAATTCATGACTGGTGTTGGGGAGGTGAGTATAATGTTATGGGAATCACAAGAGCTTCATCTGAACATGTAGGGGGATCAGGGGTTTGGATTCACTACACCTTGAGAAATCAGAGTTCTGCAAATATATAGTTGAATGGTTCTATTCCTGCTTCAGCGCCATCCAAACCTGCAGTGCCTGTATCCTGGCGGTCTCCTTTTGGAAGGAAAGTTGCCGAAGCGTTTTACAAATAATTTGAAAGTACTTCATCCTTTTTGAACCTGATCCTGATGTCACAGAAATCCAATGTTATAAAGGCTAGAAGATCACTGCAGAACATGAACCACAATGTCATTACAGGAAGCCAAATAACCTTGGTGGTTGCTATCCAACTTCTAGGACTGTTGGGATTCTAATCCCCAAAAAAAACTATGCATATGTATGTAACTTGTAGTAAGAGAAACAAGCTTAAACGCTGTGGTCTTTCTTGTAATACAAGCATTCGGAAATAACTTTATTGTCTACAAAAATTCTATTTGCAATTGGTGCAGGTTTAATATGTTGTGGTTTATTCTCTATATATTGTTGGAAATCTGGCTCTGTAGCTGAAATTCTCTATAATTTCACTGCCTGCAAAGATCTGGCGAAAACCAGGAATGTGCCAATTTTTGTTGGATGTTTTGAAATTGCCAGTGTGAAAGGAAGAACAAATACACATTAAGGGAATTTGATGTTTTGAAATTGAGAGTGTGAAAGGATGAACAAATACACATTAAAAGAATTTTGAGGTAAAATATGGACTCCAAAACAGAAAACGCACTAACAAAATCAACTTTAAAAGGATTCGATAAGATTCAAGATGATAATGTGAAGATTTAAGATGATGATGTCATCCCATGGTGTAGATATTTTTGTAGGGAAAAAAAAGAACTATTTTTTTTAATTGCATATTTGGCTTATCTCTTTATAAGACTCATGTCAAGTGTAGGCATTTGTTGGATGTGGAATTAAATTCAGCATCTCACAAGTGCCCACTCTGCATATTTTTGAGTAGAACCACATCAAAAAAATTGAAAATACATGGAAAAATGTGTAATGTATTTTCAATTTCTTGGTGTGGCTCTACTAAAAAATATGTAGAGTGGACACTTGTTGGGTGCGGAATTTAATTCAGCATTCAATGGATGTTTACACTTAACATTTGAGTAAACTTAGAAGGAGACAAGTCAAAAGTACAATTAGAAAAAATATTTTTCTTTATTTTCATTTAAAAATTCATCTATTATTTTATTAATTTAATTATTATTTTCCGAAGGGGACACGTTTTAGATCTCAAAATTTCCTTGGTGAGTGGGTTGAGTGTATTTCTAGAAATGTTAATGGTGAAGGAAACCTGCTCATAAATATAAACAAATTTTCAACAGATTGTAAAACCTAAATATTTTTTCTTTATTTTCATTTAGAAATTCATATCTTATTTTATTAGTTTAACTATTATTTTATTATTTTCTTGAGACCTGTTTTAGATCTCAAAATTTCCCTAATGAGTGAGTTGAATGTATTTGTAGAAATGTTAATGGTAAATGGAACTTGTTCATATATATAAACAAATTTTCAGCTTATTGTAAAACTTAAAGCACTTGAAATCAACGAAATCCCCTATATGCAATAGAAGTAATTTGGGCAATCCATTTGTTGACGGTGTTGGACCCTCCAACACTCAAGAGATCTCCCTGGTATGAAGTCCCAACTAGACTTCACAATGTTTGCTATGGAGGCCCATCTAGTATGATGACCTGGTTGCCATTATCTTAAAGATATGCCTTAGCTCTTGCTTGTCAGCGCATGAGAGTGGTTTACTTAGTCTTCGAACAACGAGGTTCGCGTGCCTGGTGAGTGCTTAGTGTCGCTTGTGTCAAGGTTATTTCCTTGCAGAGGGAGAGGGTGAGAGTGCGTCTCAAGTCGAAAGGGAATAGTCCCAACTCTATTAGAGCCACACAACACAGCAGGACATGCACAACGTCTGACGGAGTAATCCACACGGATGCGCAGTCACAAACACAAGGTGAACATTGTTGAAGTTGCTAAATTTACTTATTATTTTTCTTTAACAAGCTATCTACAAAGTAAACACTGAAAATAAACACTAGTGCATGCTCGACATATTACAAATTAGCAACTAAAAGAAACAAGAACAAACACACCACATGACACCATTATTTTTGGACCAATGTCCCCGAAAAAACCCAATGTGGGAAAACCGGTGCAACTATTTGAGGGTTTTCTTATTAAGTAATATCAGAGTACAATCTGGGTGCCGAAACTGGCCTACCCAACAGAGAAATTCCTTAGCAGCTATACTTCACAGTTTGAGAGAAATCTCTTGGCTGAAACCCCGAAAACCCTTCCGACAGCTCCTTAGCACAAAACTGCTTTGCAACCCCAGTGTTTGCCCAATCTGGATTGTGTCAGCCCCTCTCTGGCTCATGTTGGCCCTGCGTCAGCCTTTCTTGGCATGTGTCAGTCCAGGAGGCTCTGCGTTAGTTTTCTGGGCCTCTGCGTTAGACATGCTGGCTTCTTTGGTGCTCTGTGCAGCCGTTGGCTGCCTCTGCGTGGCCCTGTGTGAGCCCTTGCTGGCTCTACGTCACTCTTCTTGGCTGATGCGTTGCTTTGCCAACACAATCTCTGCCTTCTCTGTTTCTTTGTACTCTGCCCCTCAACTGCTCTCCCAATCACTGATTCTATCTCTCTTAGCAAACCCCGCTTTAGAGAATAGAATGATTGATCATTTGGTGTCCCTTCCAAGTGATCCTCAAGCCTCCTCTTATACTTTTCCCATTGACATCTCAACGGTCGAGATTAAGTCCCTAACCAATGGCTAAGATTAGATTTGGCTTGATCCATGTCTTTTGGACCATTCTAACATAAATTCATATTAATACACATTAATATTTTATTTTCCCTAAGTTTAGACTTAGAGACTCCATTAAAAATATTAATTATTTTAATATCTCTTGATTTGTTTAAAATCTGCCCAAACCCTTTTTGGGTATTGGGGATCTCATGTGCCCCAACCTCTCCACCAAATTTTGTGGTTAGAGCACATCCGATGCTACACCAAATCAACACTCCCTCTTAGCGAGGACTGTGCTCTAGTAATACTCACTGAGTATTACTCTGATCATCTGGCATTGGTTTCTGTGTCGATGCTAGGCTTTCTTGCCCAACATCCTCTGCATTGCTGCCTCCTATACTACTGCCCATGGTTTTGCCATCGCCACTATTGCATCTGTACGACAATTCCCTCTGCATTCGTGTTGCTACTGATCCTTTCTCCCAGCACTACATCCGTACTACACCTCCTCTCATCATGTTGCATTGTGCTGCCCACTGTTGCACTGCAATTCAATTATTGAGAAGTAAGTAACTGATCTCCCAACTGACCTCCCTGTTGGGCTAGAGACACCCACTGATGCTGAAGCACCCTTTGTCACTGACAAGTGATCCTTCTCTCACCTCTATGCTGCTGCAACAACTCCCTGCATCTCGCATTGTTGCACACCTCTTTGTGCCATCCTGCACTGGTGCAACACTCCTGTGCCTCTCACACTGCTGCAACCTGCTCCTGTGCCTCTGGCATTGTTGCAGCCTGCTAGCTCTACGCTGTCTTAGGACTCCTGCACTGTAGCTCTCTCTGTCGCTCCATCCGCATCCGTCTCTCCCCACTCAGCCAGTCCTGCTACTCTTCTGGGCTCTCGTAACAAGGTCTAATCCAAGAGGTTGGGTACCTCAAGGATCTTCCCCTCATTTCCTGTAGTTCGCTTGATTACAGCTCGATGTCTCCCCACTTCTACTCAAGTGGCGCATGTGCACTCATGGCACAATCGTCGTCTGTCAAAACTTCCTTCTTTGCCCGTGCTGGCACTGCCTTAGTCTCGGCAGACTCTCTCGTACTCTTCTTCCTTGGGCATTGGGTTGCATAATGATCCATCTCCCCACAGTGGAAGTACTTGATCTTGGAGAGATCTTTCTTCTTTCGCTTCTCTTGCTTTCCCTCAAATGCTAGGGCCACATCCTCCTCCTGCTTGACCTTGATCCCTTTGCTGCTGCTACCTGTCTTCGACCGTCGTCTGATCTTTTCTTGGCAAAGAGTTGCCCACATCTCGTCCCAAGGTGGGAGAGTCCCTCTGCCTATGATACTCTGGAAAAACACTTCCCAATATTCTGAGACAACATTCAGCATTGTCCTCACCATAAGCTCCTGATCTGATGTCGCTCCTATAACAATCAACTGGTCTCGTATCTCATTAAATCCTCCGAGGAAGGTGTCGACCGATTAACCCTTCTTCCTTTGATACGACCTCATCTGGTTCTCGAGCAACATTCTTCTCTGCACAGAAGTATGATGGTTTAGGTTCTTGAGAGCCTCCCACATCTCAACTGTCATTTCCTTCTTAGCTATATGTGGTACCACATGATCCTTGACCCCATCAAGGATAATGCACTTGGCCCTTGCCATTGCCTCTTCGTACTTGTCGTTATCATTGGGGTCGACTAGGATAGCTATAACCTTCAAGGTGGAGTTCTTGACACAATTCTTGTCAAGAATTGATAAGATTCTGGCCTTCTAGACTATGAAGTTCGATGCTCTGTCCAGTCTGTCCTGGTCTCTTACCCTGTGTAGTGCCATGATGCTCCTCTACTTCCCTCCTGGAAGTTCTCTATTCTACTCCTCTGAGTCTCTACTTCTCGTCTGGAAGTTCTCTTCTGGTCTTCCTCTGTGTAGGAATTTACAGGGTAAGTTCCTCAGACAGAACACCAGAAGGACACCGCTCACAAACAGATCACAGATCAATACACCAGTATTTTGACGTGGTTAAAACCCTCAGAGAGGGAAACAGTCCACGGCCTGCGCCAACGTGGCTACTACAGGCAATTTATTAATAAAAGAATGAAAATTTACATAAGCTTCTCTCATGCACGGTTAACCTACAAATGACCCTCCATGCGCTTTAAATAGAATTCATGGACCAATCGGGTGTCAAGCCACGGATCAAGTGTCGGTAATACCGAGGAGAGAATGAACCGTCGGATCACTACATATCGTGACCGTCGGATTGTAAGTTACAAAATGTACAACGGTAAAGAAACACACTTTACCTAACGCTAACCTAACTCTATACTAGACCAAGTTGAACTTAACTATTCCTATGGGTCGGAATATCCTAACAGAAAGGAGGTTTCCCTTTTAAAGAGGGTTCAAAATCATTATTCTCTTTCATTCTCAACTCATCTAGTTACTTATTTTTCTCTTTTCTTGTTACTGGGGTGTTTCGATGCATAACATTGATTCATCAAACTTGTAAATTTCTACACCATTGGTCAACCCAAAATGTAGCACCACAAATTCGTAGTATCCAACCAAGTTTTAAATGTTTCCTTTGCAATATCTTCTTCCTTATTTTTCAAGCTAGATATCAAAGACCATTATATATCAATTTTGGAAAATACCGTGACTTATTTCATACAACCAAAATATCATGAATTTGATGTAAGGCATATTGATTTTTAATTCCACTTGCATTTACCTACTTGTAGTCAATGTAATGCCTCCAAGACACATATTTCATTCATAAAAAATCACCAGTTATCCCCAAGTTTATATAATAGGTTAAGTCAACCTTTCAATATATTTTGAAGTTGCATGTGTAAATCCTACAATTCTATTATAATCGTAACATATAGAGGCTTGGAAATAGGCTATATTTGTGCTTTAAGTTCAACAGTAAATTATATCTCACATTTTAATGGTAGTCTAGGAAACTCTTCTAGAAATGCATCAAGAAATTCTAACAATATTTGATGATGTTATATATATTGTGAATATTTTTCTAGTTCATAGCAACTACCACATACATAAAACACCCTTGTTCAAGACCCATTTTTAGTTGTAAGGCTGAAAAGAATCTTAGAGTTTCTTATCTCTTGGTTCCTATCAAGATTCTCCTTTCCCCTAAATCATCTACAAATTAAAGTAACTTACCTTTCATATATAGAATTATTTCATGAGCTCCCAACCAATCCGTACCACGAAATATAACATAGGATCCCAAGGTGGTAACATATGATAATATCTAAGTATTGCATGCTCTCAAATCAAGTTCGTAATATTTTAACAAGTGTTAAACCTCTTTTTAATAATTAAATTCATCTCAACCAATTTATAATGTATTTTATTGCATTCCATTAAACAACATCTAAATAACGAATTTGGAGAAATAAAAGTTTTATTGTCTTTTCGATCAATTAATAAAGAAAATTTAATTCCATTTATTTTACCTACAATCTACAAGATTGTATA
>APFE030683648.1:177958-235004 GCA_000404065.3 Pinus taeda | reverse complement strand
CTATACTGTTCTAGTTATGCCGAGAACGTAGCCCTATTGTTGCAAACCACTATTAGTCATTATGTTGAAACTGCTATTGTCTTTATAACCTGTGACTAAATGTTTTCATGAATTGTGATTAAATGCCGTTATGACCTGCTTATAAATGATTCCATGGACTACGTATAAAGAGTCTCCATGATATGCGTATTAGAGTCTTCATGGTCTACGTATAAGGATCTCCATGACCTGTGCATAAGAATCTTCATGCACTACGTATCACTATCTCCATGATATGCATATTAGTGTCCCTCATACCAGCGTATAAGAGTCTCTGTGACTGAGTTAAGGTGTCATCATTGACTGCGTATCTGCTCCTCTCATTGACTGCGTTAAAGTGTTTCTATGACTAGTGTATAACATCCTCTGAGAACAACGTATATCATCCACTATGAATAACATATATGATCCACTATGAACAATGTATTTGTAAATCGTATAAGGTCTCCATTATTTGTGTATAAGAATCTTTATGACCCGCGGCTAGGGCATGTTTGTACAATGGCTAGGGCATCATACACTTAGTGTAGCTTACTCTTTTTGTATCTCTCCTTCACCAAAAACCCAAAATGTGGAGAGGAGGAGATCACTTGAAGAGTATGTGTGTTCCAAATGATTTCAAGTCCTCCATATTTATACTAAAAACGTAGGTGATGAATATACACGACTATTGGGCTTCTGAGCCTACTCAAGTTGCTGGCCGACTTGACAATTTGTTTTATAACATAAATAAATTCATAACTCCATGAATACTTATCGGAATTGGATGATCTTTAGATCAATCCTACACCTTTCGATGAGAGGGATCCAATAAAAATATCAACTGCCATAAATAAGATAACCCACATGGAGTTTGGCCCTAGTTGCCAATTTTAACACAAGTAGAGTTGCAAACTCAACTAAGAGGTGTACTTCGAAAGGTGTTCTTTACTTACCATACTTACTCTCGAGATGATCAAGCATCCGACAGAGTTTGCATGTGGTCATGATCTTCTCCATTACTTGGTCTCTTGGTCCTTCTCACTGACTCCTTGGGGGTGATCTCAGCATGTCACCTTTTCTTGTAGTCACAAAGCGATGGATTAACGCGGTTTCAACAGGAAGTGACTGTTGCCGGGATGAGGCACTGGGAGGCCCATTTGCCCAGTTTTTGCATGCAAAACCGACACAACAACTTGGACAGCAGTTTTGAGGCACAAGACATTGCTGAGGGATGGGGAGGACACCTCTGCACAGTTTCTGAATGGAGGGCAGCTGGACTGCTTTGCGCATTTATGGAGAGCAGTGCTGGTTGCCTAACTTTTCTGCGCATTTCTGGAAAGCAATGAAGCCCAGGAAGTTGAGAGGCAATACTGTGCAATTTTTGGGTGCAAGGCAGTCTAAGTAGTTGAGGGACAATATTGCTCAATTTTTGTCAACACTGGGTTCCGGCTGGGGAAGGACACCGAAGGAAAGCATTGCACAATTTGGATGCCAAGGGATGTTGGGGTCTCTGCACACTGCAAGGTTTCAACACGTAAGGGAGGAAGCTTGATGGTTGCAGAAGTAAAGTGCAAAGTTTTAGGAAACTAGATGAGGCTAGGTTGCTTGGGAAATGGCTAAGTGTGAGATCAATGACACATATATAAACAATGATAGGACTTGACTGTGATCGCACATGGACACTTAGTGACACAACGTAGGCCATCTAGAATGCATAAGACGTACTTTGCTTGATGCAACAACCTTCGTGACAAGAGTGCGTGGAGTGTGAAAAATGTCATGTGATGACAACCACTCCTAGGCACACAATTCCCTTGAAGCAAAACAACATTCCCTTTGTATGACAAAGAACAATCCCTATGTCCATACATGACACATGCTACATGAAGATGAGAACATGAACAACTCTTAAGATCAAGGAGGGGAAGCCTGAGATCATCAACTTAACAACAAGTGACCAAGGACGATCGATCGTAGGATCCAAGGTAGGCTTTGAAATTTGCATGCGAGCCAAAATTTTGGAGGGTGGTTGTAGCCGCTACAACACCATCGAAGGAAAGTAGGTGGCCTAGTAGTTAAAGGCCTAAGCACAAGTGTCAGCTAGGAAAAGAGAGGCACAACATGCAATTGGATGCATTTTGAAACCTTATTTTCACTATCTTATCAAACATTGACAACAATCAATAGAGAATAGAGAATAGAGAATATACAATAGACATTACTTTTTAGGCACATTTTAATGGATTTGATCGATGTTGTGTTTGGGAAAGTGCTAGTCAAGTAAGAAAATACATAGTCTTGAGGTGATCAATGATAGAGTAAGAATGTAGGTGATTTCATGGAGAATGTAGGTTTCTTGAGAATGCCATTCCTTAATGAAGAGTCTGATGTTCCAAAATGTTGAAGAATCTAGGACAATATGTGTGCAGTGTGATTCTTCGTTACTTGATAACAATTTGTGGAGTATTTTTACTTTTTCTTGTTATCTTATTATTCTTCTTCTTCTTATTAGTGCATGTTTGTGTACTTCATCAAACAACTACCAAAACATAAGAACAAGAACACAAGATGTTGGCTCTCTGCCTGGGCCAAAAACTCTCTTCTCTCGAGAGGAAAACCCTTTAGTAAGTTTCTCTTATTGAAGCTTCTTATTGATCAATTGCCAAACCCTAGACACTTGACTAGAATTTCCTCTGAGAACAAGTCAAGTCCTTCCTCCTTTTTGCACTTTTTTCCCCGACGATTCCTTCTTCCAACACTTCATTTCCCGGCACTTCGTCCTCCTTCCAATTGTTATTAGATCTTGTTGCACTTGCTCTAGAAGAGATACCTTTGATGAGACCCCTTCCTTATGATGATCCCTTCCTTCTCTTCACCAACCATTGAACTTGTAAGAATGTAATGGGAGGGTTGTTATGACAGCATAGACAACTTCCTATTCCTCACACGTGTGACTGTAATAGGCTTTAGAACAACTATATTACCTTCAATTTTCTTCCTTGTTTCTTCGCTTGAGTGGGAGGCCCTTTAGGCCTATCTTTCTAGACCAAACGATGAGAGATGTGATGTTGACATATTACTATTGTTATGACTGTAGGAAACCTTCCCTTTTCCCGCACGTGTGACTGTAACTACCCTAGAAATGGTCCTCTTGACTTCAGTCTAGGATTCACCTTTTTCATAGCACTTGAAGATCACTTCTTCATCCTTCTTTTACCCTTTACTCAGCTTCCTACGTTAGTTGATTTCAGAGGTGATTGAGTGCATTTTGGTGGACTGGACAACCTCTATATATAGAGGACTGTCCCTCCTTTTAGGCCGGCTTGAGGACAGTTTATAGGCTGACATGTTGTGCTTGCTTCATATGGCTTCTTTGGTGGTGTAACATGCTTGAAGGAGCTTCTTTGACGGTGCCTTTGCATAGGAGGGGACTTGACTTTGCTTGGAGGCGTTCTATTGACCCTAATACATGGTGTAACATGCACTTAAGGCCTTCAACATTTCCTTTTGACTATTTGACTAACCTGTAGCACTTAACATGTGCTAGACCTATTTCAATGAGCAAGAAACTCATTGACATATACTATAAAAATAATATTTCTTTTCTTGAATAAATAAAAATATCAAAAGTACATTTATGAAGACCAAACCTAGTTACATTTCCTTCAACACTCCCTCTTAACTAGGGAGGTATTCATAGTACATTACAAGGTGTTTGGCTATTATCAATCTCTAAAGAATTGACATAAGAGAAACTAGATTTGCAATCCATTTGTTATAGCATCATATCAATTAGCATTGTCATAGTGTAAGGCCTTGACTAACAACTCCATCTCTTCATGAGATCATGTGCTACAATGCTGGCGAGACCAATGATTTATAGACACATTCATCATTGTCTCTCAAGGTACATACCCACCCTAGTGTTCTCAAAGTATGACCTTCTAGGACTATTCTTATCTTGGGTTCCCAACCCTCATAGAATATCAGTCCTCTTGCCTACTCTTGTCTTGGATGCCCTACACATCCTCAATGAGTATCGGGTGCTAGATGATTACCCAATCCTCCCATTCTTTCTTCCCAAGTGAAGACAAGAATATTGTGTCTATGTTGTGTCTACATTTCTGTTCATGGGCCTTCATCTAGAATTACAGCTGTTAGTCCTAGTCTAGTGCATGACCCATGAAATGAAAAACACAATTTTCACTCCTCTGTAATCGGAGGTGATCCAAAACTCCCTCTTGATCAAGGACCTGTTAGAACTCCCTCTTAATTAGGGACTCTTTCCTTCGTCATCAACTTCTTCTTCGTGGGTTCTTCAGTTGCTTGATTTCTTTCCTTCCTTTGATGTCATGAAGTCTTTGTTCGAATTTCTTCTAGGTAGGGCACCATCCATCGATCACTTTAATTCTTGGTTTGTCATGTCACTTCTTCCTTTGTGGAAAGTGTATTTCCTGCCATACATAAAGTTTCGTCATCTGGCTACTCTTTTGTCATTTTTCCATGCTTCAGAATACTCTTCTCATGGATGTCGTGTTGTACTTTCTTGTTTACATGCTTCGACCTAGTAGCCCATCATGACTTCATCTTGATATTGATTCAACATTGCTTTTTATTTTGTTGGATGTCTTCTTCATCACAACATCTTCGTAGAGTAGAATCAATTATCTGCATCTTTATATCTCCAAGGCCTTCATAGGTGTCAAGGGTCCTTCCTTTCTCAGAGTTGTCCTTCCTTCTTTCAGGAGATATCTTCAAAGTATTTTATCAGATAGGGATTCTCAGTGATCATGGTGTTCCTTACCTACTTGATTTCTTTCTTCGTTTTCTCCTTCTTAAGTATATAGGTCAACCATCTTATGCTTCTTTTGAGAGCATTTCTTCCTTGCTTGTTTCGTGAACTAGTAAACATTTCTTCTTGCTTCGTAGTGAACAATCTTATACTCCTTATGTGAGCATATTCTTTTGTTGACCTTCATTGCAATGTACTACATGCTTTCGTGCATGTTCTTGGTGAAAGATATTGTTTCATACTTGATCATGTTATAGAACTATTCACATGACTCAATAATATACAAATGATAACATGACTAAAACTTGATGCATACATACCTCATCTTGATTCTCCTTTGATCATCTTAGCTTCATTTGGCTATCCTTGGTGTGGCCCTTCTTGCTTCATCTTAGCTTGCCTGCATATCATCCCTTTCCGATGAGACATCTGGTTTGGTTCATGAGTTACCTTCTTTTGAAGATTCTATCATAGGGTCTTAGAGCCCCTTGCCTTGCAAATGTTTCTTTTATTTTGATGATGGAGGTCTTATAAGATTCTTAATCATGATCAATTTTCCTTTCATCGTGGATGAGGTCCTCTATTAGGTATGCTTCTTCTATATGAATATTTTGAGCCATATTTTCCATGCTCCTATATTCTAGAAAATATTTCTACCCATGCATTTTTGTTCTTATTATAAATTCTACATCTTCATGAGTATCTAGACATGTATGTACATCATGCTTCTAGATGTTTCTAGCCATGTAATTTTATTCTATTCCTACATGCTCCTATCCTACTCAAAACCTTGAAATAAGAAAAGAGTTTGACCTAGTCATAGTAGAGATCCAAAGGATCTTCCTTCTTTTGCTTCTTTTCTTCTTCTTTTACCTCTTGAGTCATGTGAGCTTCTTCCCTCTTTCTTTTGTTGTTGTTGTCCTTCTTAAGCTTAGGACAATTCGTTTTGTAGTGTCCATATTCTTGACATCCAAAACATTGGATTTTGGACATGTGTTTGTTGTTTGTTCTTCGTGGACCAAATTTGCCAAATTTACGCTTTCTCTTGGCCATGGTGGCAAATGCTTGTTCCTTTGATCCCAAATCTTCCTTTGCCTTAAGACTGGCTTCCTTTATCTTGCATAGAGACCACATTTCATTGAGAGTGATTGCTTCCTTCTTGGCATATATGCTTGATGTGAAGTTGCCCCAATCCTCAAGTAGAGAATTGAGTACTACCGTTGTCATCTCTTCATCAGACATGACTTCCCCAAGATCTTGAAGTTGATCTCTCATTTCAGATATTTTCATGAAGTAGGGAGCTATTCCTTCTTTTTTTATCTTCATCTTGTACAATTCATTCCTAAGCGATATTACTTCTCTAGTTGTGGATATCGAGAATAGCTCTACTAGCTTATCATAAATTTCTTTCGATGTCTCAAACTTGGAGACATAGGGAATGAGAGAGTCTTCGATTGATTCTATTAGAATCCTTTGAGCTCTTGTCTCATCCTTATTGTACTTGGCTAAGGCTTGAGTTTGTTCCTTAGCAGGGATAGTGATATTCCCTTTGACATGTTCTATGAGTTCATTCTCCTGGAGAAGTAGACCAGTCCTCTTCTTCCATGCAAGAAAGTTATTGGTACCTACCAATTTATTGCTTTCCTTGCAAAAAGACATTGATGCATATTCACAAGGGGACATGTACTTACTTGATAGATTTTGAGATGTAATGGATTTGCTTCCTCCTTGAATGCTTGATGGCGTGCCTTTCTAGGATCCTGATGTCTTCAGGTTACCTTCTCCAAGTGGACTTGCTAGATAATGAGATTTGCTTGATGACTTGTAGCTTGGTGTAGGTCCTGCTTCAATCTGCTCTTCTTTGTAGGTGCCTTATGTAAGGCCCTTCTTCTAGCTTTGTAGACCTCCTTGATGATGATGGATAGTATACCCTTCTTGTCCTTGAAGTGATTGAGACTTCTAGGCTTGATGCTTCAACTTTGTAGATGCTTCTCCCTTTAAGAGTGTTCTTGAGATGCCCTTTCCTTGTCGTGTCACCTTACCTCTAATGCCATGTTGAAGCATCTAGGGCAATATGTGTGTAGTGTGATTATTCGTTACTTGATAACAATTTGTGGAGTATTTTTACTTTTTATTGTTAGCTTGTTCTTCTTCTTCTTATTAGTGCATGTGTGTGTACTTCATCAAACTGCTGCCAAAACATAAGAAAAAGAACATAAGATGTTGGCTCTTTGCCAGGGCCAAAACCTCTCTTCTCTTGAGAGGAAAACCCTTTAGTAATTTTCTCTTATTGAAGCTTCTTATTGATCAATTTCCAAACCTTAGACCCTTGAATAGAATGTCCTCCAAGAACAAGTCAAGTCCTTCCTCCTTTCTGCACTTTGTTCTCGACACCTTCTTCCAGTGCTTCGTCCTCATTCCAACTGTTGTTAGATCTTGTTGCACTTGCTCTAGAAGAGATATATTTGATGAGACCCTTTCCTTATGATGATCCCTTCCTTCTCTTCACCAACCATTGAACTTGTAAGACTGTAATGGGAGGGATGTTATGATAGCATAGAAAAACTTCTGCTCCTCGCACGTGTGATTGTAATAGGATTTAGAAAAACGCTATTACCTTCATTTTTCTTCCTTGTTTGTTCGCTTGAGTGGGAGGCCCTTTAGGCCTATCTTTCTAGCTGAAATGATAAGAGATGCGATGTTGATATATTACTGCTGTTATCACTGGAGGAAACCTTCCATTTTCTCGCACATGTGACTGTAACTTCCCTAGAAATGGTCCTCTTCACTTCAGTTTGGGATTCACGTTCTTTGCTGCACTTGGAGACCCGTTCTTCGTCCTTCTTTTACCCTTTACTCGACTTCCTACGTTCGTTGATTTCAGAGGGGATTGAGTGCGTTTTGGTGGAGTGGATAGCCTCTATATATAAAGGATTGTCCCTCCTTTTAGGCCGGCTTGAGGACAATTTGCAGACCAACTTCTTGTGCTTGCTTCGGATGGGTTCTTTGGTGCTGTAACATGCTTGAAGGAGCTTCTTTAATGGTGCCTTTGCATAGGAGGGTACTTGACTTTGCTTAGAGGTATTCTCTTGACCCTAATACACATTGTAACATGCCCTTAAGGCCTTCAACATTTCCTTTTGACTATTTTACTCACCTATAGCCCTTAACATGTTTTAGACCTATTTCAATGAGCAAGAAACTCATAGACATATATTATAAAAATAATATTTCTTTTCTTGAATAAATACAAATATCAAAAGTACATTTATGAAGACTAAACCTAGTTGCATTTCCTTCAACAATCCCTCTTAACTATGGAGGTATTCATAGAACATTACAAGGTGTTTGGCTATTATCAATCTCTAAAGAATTCACATAAGAGAAACTGGGTTTTCAATCCATCTATTATAGCATCATATCAATCAACATTGTCATATTGCAAGGCCTTGAATAACAGCTCCATCTCTTCATGAGATCATGAGCTATAATGTTGGCAAGACCAATGATCTATAAACCCCGTCATCATTGTCTCTCAATGTACATAGGCACCTTGGTGTTCTCTGAGTATGACCTTATAGGACTATTCTTATCTTTGGTTCCCAACCCTCAAATAATATTAGTCCTCTTGCCTACCCTTGTATTGGATTCCCTACACATCCTCAAAGAGTATCAGATGCTAGATGATTATCTAATCCTCCCATTCTTTCTTCCCAAGTGAAGACAAGAATGTTGTGTCTATCTTGTGTCTACATTTTCATTCATGGCCTTCATCTAGACATACGACTGCTACTCCTGGTCTAGTGCATAACCCATGAAATGAAAAACACAATTGTCACTCCTTTGTAATCAAGGGTGATCCAAAACTCCCTCTTGATTAGGGACATGTCAGAGCTCCCGCTTAACTAGGGACTCTTTCCTTCATCAACAACTTCTTCTTTGTGGGTTCTTCAACTACTTGATTTCCTTCCTTCCTCTGATGTCATGAAGTCTTTGTTCGAACTTCTTCTATGTAGGGCACTATCCATCGATCAATTTCCTTCCTGGTTTGTCATGTCATTGCTTCCTTCGTGGAAAGTGTATTTCTTGTTGTACATCAAGTTTCGTCATCTGGCTACTCTTTTGTCATCTGTCCATGCTTCAGAATACTCTTCTCATGGATGCTTTGTTGTACTTGCTTGTTTACATGCTTCGACCTAGTAGCCCATCATGACTTCATCCTGATATTGCTTCAACATTGTTTTTTCTTTTGTTGGATGGCTTCTTCATCACGACATCTTCATAGAGTAGAATCAATTATTTGCATCTTTTATATCTCCAAGGCCTTCATAGGTGTCAAGGGCCCTTCCTTCCTTTTTCAGAGTTGTCTTGCCTTCTTTCGGGAGATATCTTCAAATTATTTTATCAGATAATGGTTCTCGGTGATCATGGTGTTCCTCACATGCTTGATCTCTTTCTTCATTTACTCCTTCTTAGGTAGATAGGTCAACCATCTTATGCTTCTTGTGATAGCATTTCTTCCTTGCTTGTTTCCTGGACTAGTCAACATTTCTTCTTGCTTTATAGTCAGCAATCTTATACTCCTTATGTGAGCATATTCTTTTGTTGACCTTCATTGCATTGTAGTACATGACTTCATGCATGTTCTTGGTGAAAGAGATTCTTTCATACTTGATCATGTTATAAAACTATTCCCATGACTCAATAATATACAAATGATAACATGACTAAACCTTGATGCATACATACCTCAAATTGATTCTCCTTTGATCATCTTAGCTTCATTTGGTTGTCCTTAGTGTGACCCTTCTTGCTTCATCTTAGCTTACGTGCATATCATCCCTTTCTTGAATCCCATGAATGGGATTCTCGATTAGACATATGGTTGGTACATGAACCTTCTTTTGAAGATTCTATCATAGGGTCTTAGAGACCCTTGCCTTGCAAATGTTTATTTTCTTTTCATGATGGAGGTCTTCTAAGATTCTTAATCATGATCAATCTTCCGTTCATCGTGGATGAGGTCCTATACTAGGTATGCTTCTTTTATATGAATATTTTGAGCTATATCTGCCATGCTCCTATATTCTAGAAAATATTTCTACCCATGCATTTTTGTTCTTATTATAAATTCTACATCTTCATGAGTATCTAGAATTCTATGTACATCATGCTTCTAGATGTTTCTATTCATGTAATTTTATTCTATTCCTACATGCTCCTATCCTACTCAAAACTTTGAAAGAAGAAAAGAGTTTGACCTAGTCATAGTAGAGATCCAAAGGATCTTCCTTCTTTTGCTTCTTTTCTTCTTCTTTTACCTATTGAGTCATGTGAGCTTATTCCCTCTATCTTTTGTTGTTGTCGTCCTTCTTAAGCTTAGGACAATTCCTTTTGTAGTGTCCATATTCTTGACATCCAAAACATTGGATTTTGGACATGTCTTTGTTGTTTTTTCTTCGTGGACCAAATTTGCCAAATTTACCCTTTCTCTTGGCCATGGTAGTAAATGCTTTCTCCTTTGGTTCCACTTCTTCCTTTGCCTTAAGTTTGGTCTCCTCTGTCCTGCATAGAGACCACATTTCACTGAGAGTGGATGCTTCCTTCTTGGCATATATGCTTGATGTGAAGTTGCCCCAATCCTCGGGTAGAGCATTGAGTACTATTGTTATCATCTCTTTATCAAACATGACTTCCACAAGCACTTGAAGTTGATATCTCATTTCAGATATTTCCATGAAATAGGGAGCTAATCCTTCCTTTGTTATCTTCATCTTGTACAATTCATTTCTTAGAGATATTACTTCTTTGGTTGTGGATATTGAGAATAACTCTACTAGCTTATCATAAATTTCTTTCGATGTCTCAAATTTGGAGACATAGGGAATGAGAGAGTCTTTGATTGATTCTATCATAATCCTTTGAGCTCTTGTCTCATCCTTATTGTACTTGGCTAAGGCTTGAGTTTGTTCCTTTCAGGGATAGTGATATTCCCTTTGACATGTTCTAGGAGTTCATTATCCTTGAGAAGTAGACCAGTGCTCTTCTTCCATGTAAGAAAGTTATTGGTACCTACCAATTTACTACTTTCCTTCCAAAAAGACATTGATGTATATTCATAAGGGGACATGTACTTACTTGATAGATTTTGAGATGTAATGGATTTTCTTCCTCCTTGAAGACTTGATGGATTTCTTGCCTAGGACCTTGATGTTCTTCAGGTTACCTTCTCCAAGTGGACTTTCTAGATGATGAGATTTGCTTGATGACTTGTAGCTTGGTGTAGGTCCTGCTTCAATCTACTCTTATTTGTAGGTGCCTTCATGTAAGGCTCTTCTTCTAGATTTGTAGACCTCCTTGATGAATGATGGTTTGTATACCCTTATTTTCCTTGAAGTGATTGAGACCTCTAGGCTTGATGCTTAAACTTTGTAGATGCTTCTCCCTTGATGAGTGTTCTTGAGATGCCCTTTCCTTGATGTGTCACCTTACCTCTGATACCATGTTGAAGAATCTAGGGCAATATGTGTGTAGTGTGATTCTTCGTTACTTGATAACAATTTGTGGATTATTTTTACTTTTTGTTTTTAGCTTCTTCTTCTTCTTCTTCTTCTTCTTCTTATTAGTGCATGTGTGTACTTCATCAAACTACTACCAAAACATAAGAACAAGAATACAAGATGTTGGTTCTCTGCTATGGCCAAAACCTCTCTTCTCTTGAGAGGAAAACCCTTTAGTAAGTTTCTCTTATTGAAGCTTGTTATTGATCAATTTCCAAACCCTAGACCCTTGACTAGAATGTCCTCCAAGCACAAGTCGTATCCTTCCTCCTTTCTGCACTTTGTTCCCTGACACTTCCTTCTTTCGACACTTCGTTTCCCGGCACTTCGTCCTCCTTGCAACTGTTGTTAGATCTTGTTGCACTTGCTCTAGAAGAGATACCTTTGATGAGACCCTTTCCTTATGATGATCCCTTCCTTCTCTTCACCAACCATCGAACTTGTAAGATTGTAATGGGAGGGTTTTTATGACAACATAGACAACTCCCTGCTCCTTGCACGTGTGACTGTAATAGATTTTAGAATAACTCTATTACCTTCCATTTTCTTCCTTGTTTCTTTGCTTGAGTGGGAGGCCCTTTAGGCCTATATTTCTAGCCCAAACGATGAGAGATGTGATGCTGCTATATTACTGTTATTATGACTGTAGACAACCTTCACTTTTCTCGCACGTGTGACTATAACTACCCTAGAAATGGTCATCTTGACTTCGGTCTAGGATTCACCTTCTTCGCTGCACTTGGAGACCACTTCTTTGTCCTTCTTTTACCCTTTACTCGAATTCCTACCTTTCCTAATTTCAGAGGTCATTGAGTGCGTTTGGTGGAGTGGACAACCTCTATATATAGAGGATTGTCCCTCTTTTTAGGCCGACTTGTTGTTCTTGCTTCAGATGGCTTCTTTGGTGGTGTAACATGCTTGAGGAGCTTCTATGATGGTGCCTTTGCATAGGAGGGGACTTGACTTTGCTTAGAGGTATTCTCTTGTCCCTAATACATGGTGTAACATGCCCTTAAGGCCTTCAACATTTCCTTTTGATTATTTGACTCACCTATAACACTTAACATGTGCTAGACCTATTTCAATGAGCAAGAAACTCATTGACATATAATATAATAATGATGTTCATTTTCTTGAATAAATACAAATATAAAAAGTACATTTCTTAAGACTGAACCTAGTTACATTTCCTTCAACAAAAATTGCCATTCCTTACTAAAGAGATGGGAATTTGTCAGATCATATGATACATGCAAGGAGGTTACTGATTTGATTAAATGTGCAAAGTAGAGTAGCTTTACTTCTGCAAATAGACTAGCCCTTTCTCTTTCATGCAATGTTAATTAGCTTCTACATTTGAATGAATGACATTTTTCACTTTCATAGTTAGAATCAAGCTCAATTATGCTTCCATAAGAAGTTTTCACCACAGTTAGTTGGAGGAATGGTCCCTAAACACCTTGATCTGATTTCATGACTGAAGGTGATTTGAGTAGAACCTAACCTATTCTTCATATAACATTGTCACCTCTAAGTTTGTATGAACGCTAGGTTGATAATTTGAGTTGAGGAGCCCTCGGGAGTTGCAATTGTAGCAAGCTTGGTGAAAATTCCATTTAATAAAAGTTAATAAAGGCAAAATATTAACCACAATTGGTGAGACACTTATTCCAAGCTGAATGTTGGGTAAAAATATAGTGATTGAGATTAATTGTGGTTGATTAATGGCCAAGGAATGGCAAAGACAATGATTAATGCTTTGGAAAGACAAAATGACATTTTTGACACATTTAATTAATATGAAAATGATGGAAATTAGGAGAAAAGTAAGATGAAAAGTCATAGGTTGCATGTGAGGAGGAAATTGAAGGAAAATAATGGAAAATAAAGAAAATAGAGACCTCATTAATAAAAAATCTTTTGAAGATCAGTTCACAGACTTTTGTCAGTTCAGTTTTGGAGCTCTCTCTCTATTCTCTCTCTCATACTTTTGGACACTTAGAGTTTTCTTGGAGCACTCTTAGAGGGTGTGGCATACTAGGAGTTTTGGAGAAAAAAGGAAAAGGAAGTGCAAGAAAGCACAAGAGGACATCGGGATCAGCAACTACAATGAGTTTTGCTTGCAAGTACCGAGTTGCATGTATGTTTTCCTAACTAGTTTTGGCATGCATGGAATACACATGTGTTTATTGGTCATGATCTGTCACTGACAAGAAGGATTTCTTGGATTAATAGTGGATTTTCCCATCTTTTCCATTTCCTGGATAGCCATGGTGTTGTGGGTTTATTTATTTGTTTTTTGGTTGGTTCTCATGTTTCCTTTAGCTTGGGTTGAGTTACTAGTTCCTAGAAGCCTTGTAACAACTTGGGTTGAGTTACTAGTCTTAGAAGCCTTGGTTGGACAAATTCTTTGGAAGCCCTTGGTGGGTTGAGTTACTAGTCCTGGAAGCCTTGGTTGGAACAAACACTCTGGAGCTTTGGAAGGCTTGGGTAGAGACCAATTTGATGATGGTTTTGTGATATCTGACTGTGAGGTGGAATCACTATTTGATGGGTTGATGTGGTTGGCTTCTGGAAGCCTTGAATGGTTTTGGATTGATGTGTTCTATGAGATCCCACATTCATGCTTGGAATACAACATGGGGGTGAATGGATAAAGAGATATTTGGCTCAGCCATTCTACGATCAGGTGAAACGTGGTAGTTCCATCTCGGGTTTGGATTTTGCATCATCAATATGAGGTTATTTCTCCTTGTATTTCTATGAGTATTATATTGGTTTATATGTGGATCATATGGCTGTGATTTCCTTGGTATTTCTGTTGCTATTATGTTGGTTATGTATATGTTTTATGACAATAGCTATGTATGGCTTTCATAATGTTTTTACTTGTAAATAGATGAACAATGTATCTATGACCTAATGGATGAAACTGCAACTAATGTGTTGAGGCATCAATGCTTCTTAAAAATTTTCAGATGAGTATGAGACGCCTATGCTTGGATATGTTATTTACACTTGTACATTAGATATTGTGATATGTTTGATAAAATGTCTATCATGGCTAGTAGGGGTCCAGTCAAGGGTCTGTTCAACTAATTTCACTTGTATCATCATTTCCTTGTTAACTTTATGTTAAGAAGGTGTCAATGAGTTCTGTGCAGTGACCTGGGCTCTGGGCCTAAAAAAGTGGCGCAAATCCTGGGGACGCTGACACAACATTGAGAAAACTCGTCCCTGGATGCTGGCATGCCTTGTCACGAGAGCATCCAGAGCCTTCTAGGCACTGCCAAGTCCATATCATGGGAGTGTTTGGGGGTCAAGTGGTATAAAACTTCAATGGGTCCCAGGGGCTAGTTACCAGAAATGTTGGGATGGTTCTTAAGAGTCTCGTTGTTGATGTTGAAGATCTGTATGGTGTGTTTCCGTCAGTTTCATTTCCTTAACGTGAGGAGGTCAATCATATCATAGTAACTTCTCGTCACATGTTTACCTCGGTTGTACAGTTACTTGGGTAGATGTGGGAGGAGAATGTTACAACGACACTCTTGGTGCAGTACTAGGCTCACCAAAAATCATGACCCCTCCTAAGCAGATCACCCACAACGACACCTTGAACATCCAAAAAGACAGTCCTCATGTAGATTATTATTTCTATTCATATATATATTTTTAAATCCTTCTTTATGTTAATGATAATAACTATAATGGGAAATAATGACGTTTGTGGGCAATAAATAAATGAAAAATGAATCCTTTAGAAGGAATGGTTATAATTGCAAATAGTGAAAGATAAATAATTGATTTAATGTGTCAAGGTCCAATCGCAGGTGGAAAAGAGCGTCATGTAAAGTTTATGTTGTGATTTGCTTTATCTCATTCTTCATGATAAAATTCAATAAAATTCAAATTCAAAGTGAAAGTCCATTACAATTAAAGTATAGTTTAGTTAAGTGAGTCAAAGACATTGAAAATTGTCAAAGCTAAAGGTCAGACTTAGTTTAAATAATGTAAAATTGTGACTTTAGTGCATTAATTTTGGGAATATAGTGTTATAAAAGTTTTGTTGGATGGAGACGTGTAGGGATTTTAGTGTAAGAATTAGATGAATCATGTAATGTTGGATTAAATGACAATAAGAAAATGATAAGTGTGATAGAAGGAAGCAAAAGAAGGCATGCACCTACTGAACTACAACTAGAGGTTGATAGAGGAACATGAGAGAATTGAAAGAAGATGATGGAAAACATGGAGAATTGTGAAAGGCAAAAGAAGATGATAAGAGAATGGGCACATAAACTTTGGCATGAAAAAAAGATGTAGTAACAAGTGACAATATAATTAACATGAAGCGACAAAAGAAGAAAAGGAAGAATGTAAGTAAGATAAAAAAATATGTAGTGAAAATAATACGATGTTTGATAATTGAGACGCAACAACAATTGATATGAATCCATAGAAGATGAAATACCTAAGGACGTTGACGATATTTCTTGATAATGCTATAGAAAATGAATTCCCTAAGAATTTTAATAATGATGTTGGGAAAAGAAGATGATCATGAATCAATGTTTTTATAAGGGCTAGATTAACCTATGTATATGAGACAAGTGATGATGGATGTACATTGTGATAAGATAAGTATATTCTCATAACTTGATTGTCAATGGTTTGTGGTGAACACAAACTCGTCGTAACAAATGAAGTTTTTTAACACGTTGAAACCACTTGAGAAATGTAATGGTTGTGAGGGAAATCTATAGAAACCTAGGATGTGGTTATGGATGAGCCAAAAGAAACACATGACAGTGATTGATGATGATGTAGGGGGAGTGAAAAGGTTTGTGATTGAAGAACTGCAGATGAATCATGCATTGGAAAATATTTCCTAGAGAATTGGTATAAGCAATGGATGAAAACCCTTATATTCCAATGGATGGTGACTTGTTTTATATGTACTTTAAAAACACATTGTTTATATTTTGTAGGTACAAGATGAACACTTAAAATATTGATGTAATGGTTTAGGTAAAATTTCTAGGTTTTCTTAACCATCTAGGGTTTCCATCTTTAGTGGACTAGGGTAATTCTTCCCTAGGGTTACCAGGGTTTCAACAAAAAATATTTTCACCATACATAAATTAATTCAATACAAATAATGTATTTTTCAATGGACAATACTAGCTTCTTATTGATACAATAAACTAAACAAATTAATGTAGCATTCAATGGATTTAAACTCCCAATCAACAAATGCGATGAACCTAACAATATAGTGTGTTATGCATCAGATCCACATAACAATATTACATATTATGATCCACATTCAATGGTGGTAGACATAACCAATTTGATAATGAAATGCCACCCTGACCAGAGTTCCAAATGTTGTCTATTGTGAAACCCTACACTTGATCTTGTATGCTCAAAAGATTCACGTTTGCCAGAAGTTTGTACTCTATTCCTACCTCGGTCCACTCCAACAAACTTGAAATTGTTTCCTTAGGAACCCATCCACCCTGCTACAGGTTCCACATCCACTATAGGGTCTCGGGTTTGCTACAAGAATCCACACTACTGGCCCAGAAGATTGGAAATAATACTGAGAGGGGGGGGTCAATCAATATTAGCAATTTAACAATTTTTCATTTCCATAAACAAATCGATATATGCTACTTCTGTTAATTAAACCTGCGTATATACGCAACTGTGTTTAGAGAAAACCACATATATCTTGCAAACTTCTAATTTAGTTAGTTGATCTTAATTTGTGTAACAGAACCATAAAACAGTAATCAAGTGCAGTAAATAGTACAGGCAATCACACACATGAACACAAGATATAAGGTGGAAACCCAATGTGGGTGAAAACCACATGCTGCAATTCGTCTCTATCTTCTTTTAATAAGAAACTTCTTTTTACAATATTTTTGTATTGGTGCAGTCTTATACCAGTATGCAGGCTTCTACCTGCAAAAGGCTATAACCTTCTCTCGTTCTCCAGCTTCTCCTGGAAGGGAGCTACAACCCCTTTAGCTCTTTTACTAGTATGTAGGTGCTAACCTATAGAAGGCTACGACCTTCTCTTTTCTTTCAGGGACCACGTTTCATAAATTTTCAGACTAGATCCATCAATAACATCAATCAAACATCAAATATATCTGCATTAACCAATCTCCTTTGCACAAACCAAAAACTGAATCAAACACTCACTTCTCTAAATGTTGTAACCATAATACAATAACAGTAATCAGAAACCAATCCTGAACCCAGAACACTATAGCAATAAAAAGAAGTAGCTAAAACATATTTTATGAGATGTACGCTACTTCAATATGTAGAACCAGCGTGCGTACGCTGCTATACTAAGGCAAATCTGCGTATACACCGTTTTGAATTACCGAACCAGAGTGTATACATGTCTTTGCTATGTTGAACCTGCGTACTATCTATAAAAGATAATTTACCCTTTTCAACTATTCAAACATCAATTATACCCAGATCATCAGATTTATAGATCAAGTCGTGCACCAAATATAACAGATCAAAATCACACAAAGATACTTCTCTTCAAGCCTTAAGATCTTGACCCATCAATAGAACTTATCCTTCTTCTAGCACTCAGGTTCCTCCTTGATTCAAATTCAGCTATGCACCATAACCCAATGAGCAGTATTCTAGATCTTGCTCTTCATAAGGTATTCAATCCTTGAGTGTCCTTGCCTAATGCTCTCCTTCCCCTTTTATAGTCTTAGGCCTTACTCAATACCATGGTCCAAAACCACTTAGAACCAATACCTGGGTCCAAATACTCGGGTTCAACACTTCAGACGAGATACCATGGTTCAAATACCAAGGACCAAAAACCAAGTTTTCCAAACTGTACGCGCTTTTCTATGCATGAAAGTGCGTGTATATGCATATGCGCCTTTTGGTCTGTGAATCCACGTGCATACACGGCTTGGTCAACAAGAACTTGTGTATACCTCCTTTTCCTTTATTTTGAGAACCTGTGAACTTGAACTGTCATCTGAGTGATTTTCCAAGTGAGTTGCCATCAAGGACAATACCTATGCCATAGTGCCAATCTTGTGTCATAATGCCAACAATCTCCCCCTTTGAACTTGATGGAAACCCCAAGTCACTCTCCCCCTTTGTCATCAAGGGAAAAGGGTTATGCTCCCCTTGAGTACATGCTGAAATCTTTGCTTTGTTGTGCTGTCCATGCTCCCCCTGACTGTAGGCGGTGTTTGTAAAAAGATGTTCTACAAGAAGAACATGACTCTATACATCATAAATGACCTTCTTATCACCACAGACTCATACATACATCCATCTCCCAACTAAATGGGGATATACCATAATTGACTAATTCACCCAACCAAGTGGGGATATACCAAAAATCTATACATGATAAAACAAGAATATTACATCATCCATCCCAGGCATAGTGGGGAAACAAAATAGGTTGTTACATGACCTTGATAATAAAAGAAAGACCAAATATCTAAGACAAGACTATGATAGTCATCAGAAACTATCATTAGCAGCATCACCATCCAGACCATCAACCATGATCTCCCTTTGCACCTGTTCCACCTGAATCAAAAACAACTGTGAAGTTGTACCAATATATTCTAAGATAATGCCAACAATGCATTATCAAAAGTATATGCTCCCCCTGAACCTGTGCTAGATGGTCTCTGTCAAACCCATATCAGACTATTTTCATCTTGAGTCTGGCCCACTATTTTTCTTCAAACCAACATATAGCAACTGTATCCACAGAAACAGGCATATGTACACAGATTCTCTTCGTGAAACTCTCTTACAATCACTTTTCTCTGAAACAGATAAGTGTCAACAGTAAGATGATGCATCAACTACTCTCAGCTTCTATCTGAGGTATTCAAATGTCTCCCTGGGCAGTGGTTTGGTGAATATATCAGCAATCTGTTCCTTGGAGGGAACATACTCCAATTTGACCTTTTGTTCAAGCACTTGTTCCCGAAGAAAATGATATTTGATAGTTATGTGCTTGGTCTTTGAATGCATGACTGGATTTTGAAATACTGATTGCACTTGTATTATCACATAAAATGGAGATAGGTGGAGTACAAGTGATTTAAATGTCTTGCAAAGTTTGCATAATCCAAAGGAGTTGTGTGCAGCAAGATGCAACAACCATATATTCTGCTTTAGCTGTAGATAATGCAATTGAACTTTGTTTCTTGCTGAACCAAGATACTAATCTGGAACCCATAAAGAATGCACCACCACTAGTGCTTTTTTTGTCATCCACGCTTCATGCTCAATCTACATCTATATATTCATGAAGTGTGAGATCTGTATCTCTAGGATACCATAAGCCATAGTTTTGTGTTCCTTGAAGATATTTGAAAATCCTTTTAACTGCCTGAAGCTGTGCTTCTTTTGGATTTGCCTGGAATCTTCCAACTATTCCCATTGCATGCATGATGTCTGGTCGGGTATCTGTCAGATAGAACATACTACCAATCATGGATCTATAGGTTGGTTGATGTACTGTTGTTGATTCATCATTTGCGCTAAGGCTGCATCCTATTAGCATAGGGGTACATACTGGTTTCAGATCTTCCATGCCATATTTCTTCAAGATCTGCTTGAGGTACTTGGTTTGTGATAGAAAGATACCATCTTTGTTTTGTTGGACTTGTAAACCAAGAAAATATGTGAGCTCACCAAGCAAGGACATTTCAAATTCCTTCTGCATCACCAAGGCAAAGTTTTGACTCATGGCTTCTTCATTGCTACCAAAGATGATATCATCAACATACACAACAAATATTAGCAATTTATCATTGTCAATTTTTATATATAGATTGCTATCTGTTGATCCTTTTGAAAAACCTTGTTGATGGAGGTATTTGTCCAAATGATAATACCAAGCCCTTGGAGCCTGTTTAAGACCATAGAGATCCTTTCTGAGTCTGCATACAAGTTTTGGATCATTTCCAAGGATAAATCCATCTTGTTGCTCAACATACACTTCTTCTTCTACGTCTCCATTTAGAAAGGTAGATTTCACGTCCATTTGATATACTTTGAACTTCTGAAAGCTAGAAAGAGCAAGTAACATTCTTATGGCTTCAAGTCTGGCAACCGGTGCAAAAGTTTCTTCAAAGTCTATACCTTCTTGTTGAGCATACCCTTTACAAACAAGTCTAAATTTGTTTCCAATAACATCTCCATTTTCATTCAGCTCGTTTTTGAATATCCATTTGGTCCCTATGACATTCTTATCATTAGGTCTAGGAACCAATTCCCAAGTGTTATTCTTTTCAATCTGCTCAAGTTCCTCATTCATGGCCTTGACCCAGCATTCATTTTTGCATGCTTCACTTATGTTTCGTGGTTCGACGGAGGAGAGCAATGCTAGATAGCTTGAAGCTTCTGTAATAGTTCTTCTTGTTTGTACACCTGCCTCTTTCTGCCCCAAAATTTGAGTCTCTGGATGGTTCTTCTGGACATATCTCGATGGAGTCTTTTCTTCTACCCTCATCTGTTCCTCTGGTGCCTCATAAGTTTCTTCTTCAACATTAGTCTGATTTGATGTTGAAGGATAGTCCTCATCATCTTCAAAATATTCGGTTTTTATCTGCTTTGGATTGTTGCCTGCTTCATAAACCACCACATCAATACTTTCAACAATTTTTCCAAGTCTTTTATTGTAACACTTATATCCTTTACTTCGGGAAGAGTAACCAAGGAGAATGCCTTCATCTACTCTAGGTTCAAACTTGCCAAGCTTTTCATCAATCCTTTTGATGTAACATTTGCTTCTAAAAGCTTTGAAGTAGTAGGAGTCTTACCATACCAAAGTTCCTGAGGAGTTTGAGTGTTGTTTACCCGGACATTTGTTTTGTTGAGAGTGGTAACGACAACAAATGTAGCTTCACCCCAGAAGGTTGTAGGAGTTCCAGACTCATCAAGCATAGCACGAGCCATTTGTTGAATTGTTCTGTTCATCCTTTCCACCACTCCATTTTTCTGAGGAGTCCTTGCAATAGAGAATTCCCTTCTTATTCCATGTTCTTCACAAAAGTCGAAAAATTCATCCGAGGTAAATTCCCCTCCTCGATCAGACCTGAGGATTTTGATGCGATCTATTCATTTTTACCAGGCTTTGAAGCTTTGAACTTTTTGAAAGCTTCATCTTTATGTTTAGAAGTCCTATCCAACACATCCTGGAAAAGTCATCAATGAACAATATAAAGTATTCTTCTCCACGAGGTGACTTTTTCCTTGATGGACCACATAAATCAGTATGGACAAGTTCAAGTGGCTTACTAGCTGATCCTTCCTTCTCCGGGAAACGTGTTCTGGTTTGCTTAGCAAACTGACATGATTTGCATATTGTATTGTCTGGAATTTTGATGTCAGGAAGATCACGAACAACTAGATATTTGCATGCTTTCTTTATCTGAGGGAATCTTAGATGCCCCAATCTTCTGTGCCATAGCCAGTGTTCATCATTTTTGCTTAGATAGCATTGTTTCTATCCTCCCTTGAATATGTATAAATTATTTGGAGTTCTTATGCCTTTGATCATTGTTTCTCCTATATCAAACTCATGAACAATACATCCATTTGATCGAAATACTACCTCATTTCCTTGATCACACATTTGACTAACACTTAATAGATTATGCTTTAAGCCATCAACATACATAACATTTCCAACTTTGACCTTTTCTTTCAAAAGAACAGAGCCTTTACCTTTTATGAGTGCAGGGGTGTCATTTCCAAATGAGAACTTCCTTTCATTTTCTAAGGCACTATATCACTGAAGTTTTTCTTTATCATTTGTCATATGTTTCGAGCATCCACTGTCGATGTACCACTGATTTTCATGTCCTTCCGCATATAAGGCTATACCACATCTTTCTGGTTGCGGTTCTTTCTTTCTCCATGTTTTGGGACCCAATGAAGCTTGCTCCTTATATGTTTACTGAAACTTACCACTGCATTCAGAATCTTCATGACCGAAGTTGTTACAAATAGAGCACTCTATTTCATTTTCAAGAGTAGAAAAGTTATTGTAGGTCCTCTTCATGATCCCAGTCACACTCCTTTAATTTCGTGCTTATTTAGTCATGATGGTCTTGTAGGCAACACATTGAGCAGCTTTGTGTCCAAAGTTATGGCATGAGAAACATTGGCCATTAAAGAAATTCTTGCGATTATCAAATCTACTGACCAGGTGATTGTAGTTTTCATTGACATTCACTCTTGAGGAAAATTGAGAATGATTTACCTACAGTTGGTTGTAGCTTCTGTTCATCCTTGAAGTAGATTGACCCTGATTTACCTGGTGATCCGCTTTATGCCTTTGTTGACGATTGTCAACTTGTTCACTTCTCCTTGCTGCATCAAGATAACTTTTGGAGGTGGATGGCTTCTATGCTTGAGATTCTTCTTCAGTATATCCAAGACCTATCTTGATTAGAGGAGAACGTTGCACTTTTATAATCTCATCTAAAGTTTCAAATTCTTTAGCAAATCTAAGATTAAGAGCTTTTGCTTTCTCAATATCTTTTCTAAGTCCCACAATTTCACATTCTAACTTTTCATTGTGTTTTTCCTTTTCAGCAAGTTGTAATGTTAGAGTATCTATAATCCTACTCTTTTCTTCTAAACAAATTTTAAGTTTAGAAATTTCTTCATAGAGACCATCTTCATCTATAGCATCCAAGAAATTATCATCTTCAAAAGCCATCAAAAGTTTTACCATCTTCATCTTCATCACTATTTGAAAATCCATTGCAGTCTTCATGTGTATAATAGCTCTTCTTACTTACATTCTGTTTTCTGTTCCATTTAATTGGTTCCTTAACTTTATCAAGCTTATCTTTATGAGGACATTTGGATGCATAGTGACCAACTCTTCCAGAAGCAAAGCATTTGAAAGGTAGCTTAAATATGAATCTTCCAAAACCCCATTGAAAGTTCTTGACAAAGTTTGATTCTTCCTCTCCTTCTGACGTATGTCTTGACTCGTTGTATTCTCCTTTTCCTTAATCTTTGAAGGCGACTTCTCTCATGTCTGATGGACCCCGTTTTCTCATTTCAAAAGTAGTTAGGATTCCGTGCAGCTGTGACATGGTAATACTCTGAAGATTCTACTTTTCTTCTATGGTAGAAAAATTTGATTCAAACTTAGAAGACAAAGATCTTAGAACCTTTTCAACTAAAGTAAATTCTTTTATCTCTTCACCCAAGTTTTCCATGCGATTAACAATCTCATCTATACGTAAGAAATAATTAGCCACACTTTCATCATTTTGCATTCTGAGAGTTTCATATTGAATTCTGAGAGATTGTAGTTTTGCACATTTTACCTGATCGTATCCTTCATAAATTAGAATGATCTTGTCCCATATTTCTTTGGCGGTTTTGAGCTGCATAACCTTGACGAATTCTGATTGAGATAGACTCCCCAATAGAGTATTGATTACCTTTGCATTTGTTTCATACTGCTTTTTACCAGCCATATCTGTAGGAGTTACTGATGGAAATGTGTATCCTCCTTCGATGATATCCCAAACTTCTGTACCAAGAGATTGAAGATAGGATGTGGTTCTTACCTTCCAAGAGATGGAGTTGCTCCCATCAAAGATTAGTGGCTTGATGGATGCCTCTTTTTCATAGTTGCTCATGATGATAGATCTTCCTTCAAGTGATCAAGATTCTTCTGAAGGACCTGCTCTAACTCCAATTGTCAGAAATAATACTGATCGGGGGGGTGAATTAGTATTAGCAATTTATCAATTTTTCATTTCCATAAACAAATTGATATATGCTACTTCTGTTAATTAAAGTTGCGTATATACGCAACTGTGTTTAGAGAAAGCTGCATATATCTTGCAGACTTCTAATTTAGTTAGCTGACCTTAATTTGTGTATTATAACCATAAAACAGTAATCAAGTGCAGTAAACAGTATAGGCAATCACCCACATGAACACAAGATATAAGGTGGAAACCCAATGTGGGTGAAAACCACCTGCTACAATTCGTCTCTATCTTCTTTTGATAAGAAACTTCTTTTTACAATATTTTTGTACTGGTGCAGTATTATACCAGTACGCAGGCTTCTACCTGCAGAAGGCTACAACTTTCTCTCATTCTCCAACTTCTCCTGGAAGGGAGCTACAACCCCCTTAGCTCTTATACTAGCTGATGTACTAGTACGTAGTTGCTAACCTATAGAAGGCTAAACCTTCTCTTTTCTTCCAGGGACCATGTTTCATAAATTTTCAGACTAGATCCATCAATAACATCAATCAAACATCAAATATATCTGCATCAACCAATCTCCTTTGCACCAACCAAAAACTGAACCAAACACTCATTCTTTGAATGCTGTAACCAAAATACAGTAACAATAACCATAAACCAATCCTGAACCCAGAACATTGCAGCAATAAACAGAAGTAGCTAAAACATATTTTATGAGACGTACGCTACTTCAATATGTAGAACCTGTGTGCATGCACTACTATATTAAGGCAAACCTGCGTATATGTTGTTTTGAATTAGCGAACTAGCGTGTATACGCGCCTTTGCTATGCTAAACCTACGTACAGATCTATAACAGATAATTTACCCTTTTCAACTATTCAGACATTAATTATACCTAGATCATCAGATTTATAGATCAAGTCATGTGCCAAATATAACAGTTCAAAATCACACAAAGATACTTCTCTTCAAGCCTTAAGATCTTGACCCACTAATAGAACTTATCCTTCTTCTAGCACTCAGGTTCCTCCTTGATTCAGATCTAGCTATGCACCATAACCCAATGACCAGTATCCTAGATTTTTCTCTTTATAAGATATTCAATCCTTGAGTGTCCTTGCCTAATGATCTCCTTCCCCTTTTATAGTCTTAGGCCTTACTCAATATTATGGTCCAAAACCACTTAGAACCAATACTTGGGTCCAAATACCTGGGTTCAACACTATGGACGAGATACCATGGTCCAAAACCATAGGTCCAAATACCAAGGACCAAAAACCAAGTTTTCCAAACTGTACACACTTTTATGTGCATGAAAGTGCATGTATATGCATATGCGTCTTTTGGCCTGTGAATCCGCGTGTATACACGGCTTGGTCAATGGGAACCTACGTATACCTCCTTTTCCTTTATTTTGAGAGCCTGTGAGCCTGAACTATCATCTGAGTGATTTTCCGAGTGAGTTGCCATCAAGGACAATACCTGTGCCATAGTGCCAAGCCTGTGTCATAAGGCCAACATAAGATTCACTCAGGCTTTAGACTGCTTGGCTCACCCTCCAAATTTCACGTGGAAGCCTTGAATTTGTCACGAAATTGCTTAAGGAAACTTCGTTTATCACATAGTGGTGATAATCTCACAAGAACCTTCGTATTTGCTAGAATTTTTCCTTTGCTTGGCCCATAATACTCCCTCACCTCAGAAGTAATGCTTCTGTGTGTCGCAGCTTGTAAGGCCTCATAGTAGGTATGTTCCATAAATTTGCTACTTTTTGCCTTCAAACTAGATTCGCCAACCTTAGGGATGCATCCAACTTCTTCTTATCCAACTTCTTCTTGCTTCAGAAGGTTTCTTGGATAGAATTTGTTTGATAATCTTCCTCAAACTAGAAATCTTCTTCCAATAAACCTGTATTAGAACAAACAAGAGAAAATAAGAAAAATAGAGGAGGAAATAAGTTTATCAACTAGGGTGGAATCTTTCACCATCTAAATTGATAGGATAAAAGGGGTCTTAAAATCCTCAGAGCCTCAGACTCAAAGAAAACATAGATAAATTATCCAATCTAATGATGATTCAAATGAATCTAATCCCTTTGTATTTATAGATTTCCTTGAGAGTACTTTTCTCCTTAATTGATTGAGTGAGGTTCACACCAAACCCCAACTTTGGGTTTTTCTTGCCCAACTACCCCAAAAATTGCCCTCTGCTGCCCAACATTGGATATTTTTGGGTTTCCCTTTTATCAAGGACTAGAATACGAGGATCGATAGGTTACTTCGTCCTTTTGGCAATTAATTTCGCAGGAACATTATAGTCCCCCACTCTCAACATTTTTTGTCCTCAAGCAATGACAAGTTATGTTGCTAACCACTTTCATTAGGGGAATTTTGAGGTCTAAAATGGGTCTTCTAAGAAAAATGTACAACCTAAATAAAATTTATAAGAACCAGTAGGATTCAAGATGATGATGTCAACCATGGGGGATGATTCATAATTTTGGAGTAAAAATGTAAAAAGATTAAAAAATAATAAAATTATTTTTTCAACTCGTATTTCAACTTATCTCACTAAGGTTTTACTCAAATTTCAAGTGGGTGTACTCGTTAGATGCAAAATTTAATTCCTTATCCAAAGAGTACCCATGTTGCACACTTTCGATGGACCCTGCTATACGAAAAATGAGGAATACCTGAAAAAATGTGATTGCAATCACATTTTTCATGTATTTCTCATTTTTTGTGTAGTAGGTTCCATTCTAAAGTATGCAACATGGGTACCCCTTGGATGAGGAATCAAATTTTTCATCCAACGATTGTTGCCACTCGAAATTTGAGTAAACCCATAGGGAGATAAGTTGAAAATATGAGTTGAAAAAATAATTTTTTCTTTTTTCCCTCTAAAATTTAATGATGTAATGTAATATTATTTTATTATTTCCACTATTATTTTATAATTTCTTTAGGACACCCATTTTAGACCTCAAAATTCCACTAATGGTCTTCCTTCCTTGATCATTGTATTCTAGCACCATGCCCAATCAATTATCTCATCTTCTCCTTGTATTAGTTTTCAAACTCGGCTCATGCAAGGATGGCAATGAGACGTTTCCCTTAGAAAAAACATAGCAACATGCATCATTCTATGCATTTCATTTGTGTCATAATTTTTTTTCAAACATTTTTCAGCAAGGCTTTCCATATTCCCATCCTGTAAGAGTGTTTTTTCCCACATAATTAGGGTTTCTTGACCCTTGGGAGTTGTTGTATCAGTCGGCTTCCTTTCCATAACTAGCTTAAGAAGGACCACACCAAATGTATACACATCTGTCTTGTCATTAACCTTTCCATTAAAAAAGTATTCTAGAGCAAGATACCCAAATGTTCCTTAAACATCACTGCAAGTGATATATGAAGATGTTGGTGTCCACCTTGCTAACCCAAAATCTGCAACTGTGGTTCAAAATCTTCAGAAAGAAAGATATTGGAAGACTTTACATCTCCATGAATGACAAATTTAGAAAATCCATTATGCAAGTAATCTAACGCTTTAGGAATTCCTACAACCTTTTCTAATTGCACTAAATTCCAAGGAAGTATTGGCTTTTTCTTTGCCTCTATGGAGATTCTCTTCAAGGTTTCACCCGGATACAAAATTATACACTAGAGGGGGGTTAAGGCCTTCTACACAGTAATCCATAAGTGTAATGATATGGTTGTGCTTCAATAGAGTAATAATCTCAACTTCAGAAAGAATCTCTTCCTTTGTTTTGGATGAAGAATTCAATATTTTCACTGCCATCGATTGTCCATCAGGAAGAAATCCTCTATACACTCGACTCCAACCATCTCTTCCTATAAAATTCCTTATTGAAAATCTAGAAGTAGCAAATTGCAACTCCTAATATGTAAAATTCCTGCAGGTTTGATTTTGAAAAAGACACTCTAATCTCCTTGCAAAACGATTTTATTCTCCATTAGAATCATTATGTTGACTACAAGGGAACCCATCTTCTTTAGAGAATGCCAGAATTGGTGTTAGCTCATTTGAGGACTGGGCTACATGTTCATAGTTGCAAACCTTCTACATAGTATGTTATTTCAAATGAAGCTCTCTAGTTGCCATCGTAAGCCTATTTGGCAGTTGTAGTCCCCATCCAACCACAAATATTTGTTTTGATGTAGACTACGGAGTAGGAAGCTTGGTCAATGAATCAATTCCACATAAAAGGGGCCATTCAGGTAGTGATTCTCCTTTCTCTGTAATCAATCCCGAAACCACCTTTTTGGGAAACTTTTGGTTAAGTACTGCACAAGAATCATTTTCCCCCTCCCCAATGGGGACTAGGCTACAAGCATCTCGAAATGAATTGCATGAGGATGTTGAATCTATAACTTACTATCATGTATATTTATTCTTCTTGGAAAATAAGAGTCTGAATATCCAAGTAACAGAGGGAAAAATTTGGTTTCAGAGGAATATGTGACCTTTTCAATGTTTACATTTTAGACAAATTATATTTAGAAATATCAACTTTGTTCACAAGAATTTTTTCAAGACAATTATGATTTGATACTACACTAAGAATCTTGTCATGGTCATTGATATGATATCTTCTAGGAGATGTTAAAACTTTCCCATCCAAAGAACATTCTATAACATTGTTTAATGGTTTTCAATTCTTGCTTCTAATTCTCATCGTATTCGATTCAACAATACTAGTCGAAGAAAAACAACTTACTCTGCAACTAATAGATGCTCTCTTCCATACCTCTCAAGGATAACCTTTCCATTTTCAACAACTAGTACAAAATAGCAACATGGTAATCTCTTAACACAATTTTTGGCTAATGATAGTGAAGAGCTTATGCCACTATGCTTACTAGCTCCCAAAATTACCTTTGAAGTGTCATACAATTTTTCTTCTTCTACCAACACCTTTTGCATAGATGATCCATGTGTTATCTTGAATTGCAGATCCACCTGTTTCAAGCTGCAAAAACCTTTATAGAATTCAACTGGTAAAATAAAGGCACTCACAAGATGGTGGTTTGTATTGCTTTGATCCTTGGACGACAACTCGTGAAAAATATTTGTCTTCGAGATGTCTAGAAATTTCCTGCCACATCCTTCATAATGACAAACATGCAGTCCCTTGTGCACATGTGAAGGCTTCCTCAAAGCATCTATAAAATTATTTCCATAGTATTTCTAGTTGCAAAAGGAAGCCCTTGGGGAAAGTGATTTAGGCCTTGGCTCCTTCTTTTGCTTCCCTAAAGAGATGATAACATCCTCGTCTTCAGTCTTTTCTTTGTCCATTGAATCACATCTTATGCAATGAGATTGACTAGTCCATACTTGTTGTCTTGTATCTTTTCCATATTCAACATTTGTAACTACTAAATGATTTGAAGTAGATGTTTGAGAACCATCATCATGCTTCTTTCCTTCCTTTCCTAAATTTCCATGGGTGCTTGTTTGCTTATTGTATAGCCATGACCAATCATTGGAACATGCATTTGTTGATGAGTTGTGTTCAAGGTGAAACCCTGTCATCATGATATTATAGGGGGTACTTCTGTCTTCACCTTCCCCTCTGCCAAGAATACCTTCATTCTTTGCTTCAATATTTCGAATATCTGAAATTTGAATGGCGTTGTCACTAAAATTGGGTGTCCCTTTCCCTAAGATGACCATTTTGTTCCCTGAGATTTGGTTGTTTTTTATCAGTACCATTCCCACTAGATATGGTTTCATCTTTACGATTTTCATTTTGTTTAGGAGGATACAACCATGTCCATGTTTTTTCCTCTACCTCAACTTCTCTTGTTCTTTGTTTTGCAGGCTTCGAACTATTATCAGTATCACTTGATTTGTTTTTCTTGCAACAAGCTCAAAAATCGTCCCATTTCCTTATGCTTCCTTTCTGTTGTTTTCCCTTAGCTTCAAGTTCGAGAAATTGGTCTCTTTTATTTACAGGAGTTTATGACCACAGATGCTGCCTTGGATGCACCTTCTCCACTTCAAACACATGTTTTACGGTTGGGTATTTATCAAGATCAGTGTTAGGACCAGACCAAAATTCCTTCCATTCCTTCATGGCTACTTTTGGGGGAAGTCATCAACAATTAGATTTCATTGTAATCCCTTAGGATGGAAGGACACACAACTTTGATACAATTGTAATGGTTTAGGTCAAATTTCTAGGGCTTCTTAAGCAACTAGGGTTTCCATCATTAGTGGAATAGGGAAATTCTACGCTAGGGTTACTTAGGGTACCGAGGTTTCAACACAATTTATTTTCCCCATACATCAATTAATTAAATACAAATAATGTATTCTTCAATGGATAGTACTAGATTATCATTGATAAAATAGACTAAACAAAGTGATGTGGCATTCAATGGATTTAAACTTCCAATCAAAAAATGCGATAAACCCAATAGTAAAGTGTATTATGCATAAGATCCACATAAGAATATTACATAGTATGATCCACGTCCAATGGTGGTAGGAAAAGCAAATTTGCTAACGAAATGACACCCTAACCAGAGATCCAAATTCTTCCTACTGTTAAATCCTACATGTAATCTTGTCTGCTCAAAACATTCACGTTTGCCTCAAGTGCATACTCTATTCCTCCCTTGGTCCACTCTAATAGACTTGAACCTATTTCCTTAGGAATCCATATGCCCGCCCTGCTACACGTGATCCAGGTGGATATTGGTGGCCACCCACCTATTCCACTTGGACCCCCACCATTATTTCTTTTAGTTCACTTAATTGTAGCACAATTTACTATTTTTGGTAGTTTTTTGGGTCTTTAACTTCTAAAGTCGTTTGAGGCCCTAAACAATTTTTTTGGGAAAATGGGAAAAGTTGTAACTTATAGTACAGGTTTGTTGGCAAAAGTTGTAGTTCTCGGATAGATCTTTCTAATGAGGCATTGTATCCGTCAAATGAAGTTTGTATGTCAAATTTATGACCTCAGGAAGTTGATGTACCAATTTACCCCAACAAGATCCACAAACGTTTAGAGCTCCATCTCCTAAGGTTAGGTTTTTGGATGTTTAGGGCTTTACATTATTTTTAAATAATAAATAGGCCTTCGAGCCTCATTGTAACATAGTTCAGAAGGCATGTAGCCACCACATCTCTTCTCAAAGATAAACTACCATTGCTTGAGCTAGTTTATTTCTATTCTGCATGCAAATAATTTTTAGTACTTTGTTTTAATGAATTGAAGTTCTATTTTCACTGTATCTTCGTGTTTCTGTTTATATCTGTATTTCATTTCATTCCTTCATAAATCTGGATCCGTGGTATTAGAGTGGTCTTCTCTTTCTCTATTTTTGGTGCATATATCCAACGAGGTTGGGATATAAGGAGTTGGGACTTGAACTGGTTGAGCCTTTGTAAGGCCATCCGCCCCAACATCGATGACCTCATGTGGTAGAAGAAAAGAAGGACAAGCGAGCAAGAGATCCTATCAAATTGTTGCTCGAAGAAGCCCTTGAGAAGATTAGGAACAAGATGATGAAAAAAATTGCCCAGATCCTTCGGAGGATGCCCACTGATGATGCATCTTCATCTAGTAGTCATTTTGGAGGCACTGCCCCCTTCAAGGTACAAGTGAACTTCGATATCCCCATATTTCAAGGTTAAATAGATGTAGGTGTTGTAGATAAATGGTTGAATATGCTGGAAGGTTATTTATGAGTCCATAGTTTCTTTGATAGGGAGAAGATTACTTTTGCATTGCTTAAGGCTGCCCCCCCCATGTCAAGGACTAGTGGGAAAATTACTCTGAGTAATGATAGAGCTAAGGTGGAGCGACTTAGGACAACCCATTGAAGCCAAAAGCAAATAATGGCACCACGAAGATGAAGGTCACAGGAAAGTGGTGTGCTTTCCACAAGATCTCCGCTCACAACATAAATTAGTTTCACGCCAAGCAGTCATTGGTGGCCAAGTTGAAAGCCTCAGAATCCAATGCATGTTCTGATTCTAAGCTAGAACCTGACAAGGGGAATGACAAGGGGAAGTAGATTATTGATGCAGAACCCAGTGCCACTATTGCCACCACCAAGGTTCAAAAGATTGAGCCCAAATATCCAGAGGAGGGGGAGTGTCTCTTCCACTCATATATGTGGGTGAAGGGTTCTGTGCTACAATACATCGTTGACAGCAGGAGCCAAAGAAACCTCATTTTAGTAGAGGTCATGAAGCAGTTGGGCCTACTAACCACACCAAACTTGCAACTATACACCATCAGGCGGCTTCACCAAGGAAGAGATCTTTGTGTCAGCTAACGGTGTCGCCTTCCCTGCAACATCAATCCCTTCATGGACGAGGTATTGTGTGATGTTGCTCCTCTTGAAGTTTGTGATGTATTATTAGGCCAACCATACTTGTACAAGCATCATGGTGTGTATGATTCTAGGCCTCACACTATTATTATTACTTTAGGCAATAAGTTATACAGGATAACGAAGGTAGCCCCACTTAATGCCATTTCTTTGATCTCTGCTAAGCAATGTAGTAAGATCATCTCACAGACCGATAAATTTGTTTTCTTTCTGATTCTCTCTTAAAGTAAGGTGAATATCGTAGCCACGTCCATGGTCCCTGGGAAGGGTTGCTCTATGCAACAGAAGCAAGTGGATAAGGTCGTGGAAGAATACATGGACATCTCTCTTCACCCACATGGTTACCCTTGCACTGTCAGGTCAAGCATTCAATTGATCTGACTCTCGGAGCACCTTTACCCAATGGGCCGATATACCGTCGCTCCATGTTGGAAAAAGAAGAGATCAAGAGGAAAATCTAGGAGTTGTTACAAAAAGGGAACATTCGACCAAGTTCCTCACCCTATGGGAGTCCGATTGTACTTGTATAGAAGAAAGATGGGACCTAGAGGTTCTGCATTAATTATCGAGCACTAAACAAAATCATTTTCAGGAATAAGTATCCAATCCCGCAGATTGATCACCTTTTGGACCAGTTCAAGGGGGCCAAGTATTTCAGCAAGATCAATCTGAAGTCTAGTTATCATCAGGTTCCAATAGAGCCCATATATGTATGGAAGTCTGCCTTCAAATCCAAGAAAGGTCTTTTTAAATGGTTGGTCATGCCCTTCGGGTTGAAAATTTCCACTACTACTTTTGTGAGGCTGATGGATGACATCTTGCGGCCCTTCACCAACTCATTTGTAGTTGTTTATCTGGATGACATCCTAATTTTCAACAAGAGTTGGGAAGAGCACTTGCAACACATTCGGCATGTCCTTCAAAACTTTTGGCAGCACAAATTGCATGCCAACTTGGAGAAATGTACCTTTGGCATGAGCTAGGTCCAATATCTAGGTTACATCATAGAAAAGCAAGGTGTGCATGTGGATCCTGCTAAGATATAATTTATTCGGGATTGGCCAGCCCCGACAACTGTAATAGAGCTTCATAGTGTTTTGGGCCTTGTAAATTTTCATTTTGGATTTTTTTATTGGGATTCTCCCATATCACTTGGCCTTTGAGTCAGATTACCAAGGTAGAGAGAAAGTTTTTTTTTTCTAGTTTGAGGACAACCTCTACTTTTCACCTGACTCACATTGTTAGACCTGCACCAGCCATTTGAAATTGAGACATACGACTTTGTCTATGTTATTGGTGCAGTCATCACCCAGCACGCGCATCCAGTGGCCTATCATAGTGAGACAATTATCAATACAATTTGGAAGTACCCCACCTATGATAAAGAGATGTATTCTATTGTGCAGGCTTGCCGACAATCGAAACATTACATTATGGGGAAAGAGACAATCATCCACACCGATCACAAACCTCTTCAGTTTATACAGACACAAAGGAAGTTGCAAAACAATCACCATAAAAAGTGGTCTATATATCTACAACAATTCCACTTGAACATTAAATTAAAAAAGGGAAGTACCAATCATGTTGCAGATTGTCTTATTCAGCCCCCAGTTGCATCATTGACTACTGTTCTCAACTCTTGTTGCCACGAGACCTCTGGATGGCCACAACTATGCAAAAATGATCTAGAGTTTGCCACCTCATACTAGCTACAAGTGGATAGAAAGCAAGTTCTTGATTTCCACCTCTAGGATGCATTATTATGTTACTTGGGCCACATTTGTGTTCCTTCAAGCGAGCGTGCCAAGATGATTTGGGAGGCACACTACAGTCAGGTCGCATGGCACTTTGGTGTGGAGAAAACTATGGTTGTACTACAGAAGTACTTTTGTTGGCCAAAATGTCGACATGATGTTGGAAAATATATCAGATCTTGCACTACTTATGGTATCAACAAGCTGACCATCAAGAAGCAGGTCCTGTACACTCCTATTCCTACTCCCAACCAACCCTAAGAATCCATCTCCATGGACTATATGTATGGCCTCCCTTGTACCAAGCATGGTAATGATTATGTATTTGTGGTCGTGGAAAGATTTTCTAAGATGGCTGTATTGGCAGCCAACAATAAGAGTATCACAATAGAGGATACTACCAAAATATTCTTTGAACAAGTGTGGGTATATTTTTGGATTCCGCAAACCATTATATCAGATCGAGATAGAAGGTTCCTGAGCACATTCTTGTCAGGCCTCTGGACACTATTGGACACCAAGGTCACCAAGTCAACTGAATTTCATCCCCAGACCGATGGTCAAACAGAGTTCGTCAACAGGATGATAGTAAGCATACTCTGCATGTACAACTCCAAGCATCCATGAACGTGGGATGAGAGCCTTTCCTATGTGAAACACAACTATAACATATATCTCCACAGCTTGAATGGTCCCAGTCCCTTTCATGTGGGTCTAGGATTTCAACCATTGTGTTCGATAGATGTTGTCATGCCTCATGCGACTACACATACATAATCCAGACATGAAAAAACTGAGGATAATAAAGCAACCAGGTTTATTGATTGCGTCCAACACATATTTTAGTAGGTTCACGACATCTTGGAGAAGTCTAATGCCAAGTACAAGAAACACCATGATCAACATCGGGTGCCACACAAGTTTCAAGTGGGTGAAAAAGTTTGATTGCATTTGCAGAAAGAATGTCTTACTGAAGCCCATTGGAAGTTCAAACCAATCTGATATTGACCTTACACCATCACCAAGGTTGTGGGCTAAAATTATTTTGAGCTCAACATTCCCCAAGTCCTTAGCCAACCCCCAATGTTTAATGTGGACCACCTTTGACCATACTTTCCACTATTATTGGACACATATGACATTGGAAAAAAACTCACACCAATAGAGATAAACATAGAAAACATGGAACATGCCACAATTTATTAGATCATGAACACGCAGATCAAGAACACTCACAAGTAGAATATCCAACTGTATTGGGTTGTAAAAGCTGGCCAACTCTTGCACCAATGCAAATGGCTCACCAGAGACCAATTTCAGCAGAAGTTTCCCCATCTCATGGAGGCACTCAACGCATTGGAGGCAATTCCCTCCTAAGGGGGGAGGACTGATCCAGGTGGATATTTGTGGCCACCCACCTATTTCACTTGGACTGCCACCATTTTTTCTTTTAGTTTCCTTAATTGTAGTACAATTAACTATTTTTGGCATTTTTTCAGGCCCTAAACTTCTGGAATCATTTTAAGGCCCTACGCGACTCTTTTTTTTTTTTTTTTTTTTTTTTTTTTGGGAAAATAGGAAAAACCAATGCCTACGATAGGGTAGTCGAAAGTTGTAGTCCTCAGATAGATCTTTCTAATGAGGTATCATGAGTTTCTAATGGATATCATATGCCAAAGTTACGGCCCTGAGACATTGATGTACCAGTTTACCCCAACGGGGCCCATAGACTTTTGGCGCTTCATCTCGTAGGGTTATGTTTTTTGATGTGTAGGGTTTTCCATTATTTCTCAATAATAAATAGGCCTCCAAGCCAAATTTTAACACAGTTCAAGAGACATGTAGCCACCACATCTCTTCTCAGAGATAAGCTACCATTGTCTGAGCTAGTTTATTTCCTTTATGCATGTAAACAATTTTTAGTAATTTTTTATTAATGAATTGAAGTTTTGTTTTCGTTGTATCTTCGTGTTTCTAATTATATTTGTATTTCATTTCATTCCTTCATAAATATGGATCAACAAGGTCCACATCCACTTTAGGGTCTTAGATATGCTAAAAGAATCCATGATAATGGCCCATAAGATACACTTGGACTTTAGAGTACTTGGTTCACCCTCTGCATTCCCTACAGAAGCCTTGAATCTCTAACAAAATTGCTTCAGGAAACTTTGACTATAAAAGTGGTGACAATCTCACAAGAACCCTCATGTTTTCTAGAAATTGTCCTTTGCTTGGCCTAGAATACTCCTCTACCTTAGAAGTAATGAGTTTGTGTGTCAAAGAGCAACTTGTAAGGCCTTAGAGTAGGTCTATTCCAAAACTTTTCTTTTGTTTTCCTTCAAACGAGACTCGTTGACCTCAAGGATGAATCTGACTTCTTCTTGCTTCATATGTCTTGGAAAGAATTCTTTTGATAATCTTCCTCAGAACATAAATCTTCTTCCATAATCTTGTATCAAAACAGAGTAGAGAAAATAGGAAAAATAGAGGAGAAAATAATTTTATTAACTAGTGGAATATTTCACCATTGAAATTGATAGGAGAAAAGGGGTCTTAAAACCCTTAGAGCATTAGGCTCAAAGAAAACAAAGATAAATGATCCAATCCAATGATGATTCAAATGAGTCTAATACCTTTGTATATATAGATTTCCTTGAGGGGATTTTTCTCTTTAATTGATTGAGAGAGGTTCACACCAAACCAGAACTTTGGATTTTTTTTGCCTAGATGCCCGAAAACTTGCCCTTCACTGCCTAGACATTAGGTCTTTTTGGGTTTTCCCCTTTATCAAAGAATATAACCTACGAGGATCGATAGGCTACTTCATTTTTTTGGCAATTAATTTTGCAGGAATATTACAATTGAAGACGAGGAATGAAGAAGACTAAGGATGAAGATTGTGGAGGATAGATGATGAACAAGATTAAAGATAAAGAAGAAGATTGGGCGAGTTGAAAATACTAGTTGAAGAGAGAGGATGTTGATTGATTATTTAAATCACAAGTATTATATAAATGGTAGTATGAAGGAATAGCTCATAATTGTGGATATAAAGTCTAAAATATGTGGTTGCATTAATGTAATATAGCAAACCAAGCTTAAATGTCTACATGCAAAACTAAGAATGAGAACAATTAAAGAAGTTAGGGATGCAGATGTCATGGAATGAGTTGATATATTTATGGAGATGTTGAAGTATACATTGTAGGTATGGCGTATTTGTTATTGTTGAATTGGGTTATCATTGATGCTAATGTCGACCCTTGAACGCTTTTACTATATGTCCGTTGATCACATTGATTGGAAGCATCAATGGATATGATGTCCTGGAAGCCCAAATGACTGATCATATTTCCCCACACTTGTTGAATAATTTAAGGATGGTAAACAATGAATTTTCTCACATAACCATCTCCATTGTGTAGTCCTCATCATGCCATTTCCATTGGAAGGTTTCATGCCACGTAAGTCCTCTCGGTTGAGGAGATATGGATTCTTGAAGTTGGAGCCCCATTCTATGGTCAAGAAGCCCCAAAAGGAGATGCTACAAGAAACTTGTTGATTAATTTAACAATGACATTTATTCTCAAAATATTTGATTATATCATGATGGGATTATCAAGCCTCCAAATGAGATCTATCTCAACCGAAATCGGCTTACATAGAAGGCTCGCAATTATAAAAAAAAATGGAGGTAAAATCAGCTTTAATGTTGGCTCTAAAATTTTAAAAATTAAATGTCAAATTTAATTTATTGTTGGTTGGCTAAGGGTTTAATGGGAAAAGTCGGCCCTATATAGAAGCCTCCTCATTTAGTATAAAAAGAGAGCTTGGATTCATCCTAAGGCATTAATTTTTGCGTTGATCTTGTCAGGCCAGGTAGTAACTCCACCAAATCAATTCATATATTATTCCTTTAGGTTGGTCTTTATTATATACATGAGGGATACTGTTCACTTCATCTCCCGATGAAATTTCATATTTATTTTTATTTATTTACATCAATTATATTTATTCACCCAATCCTGATGATTAGGTGTCAACATCCCCCCCCTTAATCTGAACGGACGTTGGTGAGTCCAAGCATCATTCTGAATCATTCAAACTTTTCTCTTCCAAGTGCTTTAGTGAATATGTTTGCAATTTTCTCATTAGTGGGACAATAACGGAGATGGATTGTTTTGGCCTCAACATGATGTTGAATCAGATGATATTTAGTATTGATGTGCTTCATTCGATCATGGAACTTTGGGTTCTTGGCCAACTTTATTGTAGAGGTATTGTCAATCATGAGTGGAGTTGATTGTACTTGTTTTACTTGCAAATATTCAAGAATTTTCCTGAGCCACACAATTTCCTTTGTTGCCTCAGCTGTTGCCACGTATTTTGCTTCTGTTGTGGAATCTGCTGGAACTGATTGTTTGCGTGATCTCCAGGAGACAACTCGTGATCCAAGACTCATAGCATATCCTGAAGTAGATACCCTAGTTTCTTTGTATCCATCGAAGTCTGAGTCAGAGTATCCAATCAAACTGAAGTCGTCCACATGTGTATACTTGATTCCAAAGTCTTGAGTTCCCTTCAAGTACCTTAGAACTCTTTTTGCTGTAGACCAATGTCCTTCACAAGGATTTTTCATAAACATGGAGAGGATTCCAAAAACAAATGAAATGTCTAGTCTAGTAGTAGTTAGGTAGTTGAGACTTCCTACAAGCTGTCTATAATTTGTTGTATCCTAAAATTCTTTTCCTTCAATAGATGTGAGCTTTAAGTTTTGTTCCATTGGAGTAGTAAGAGGATCGCATTCTGTCATGCCAAACCTATTCAACAGATCTCCAATGTACTTATTTTGAGAAATAAATATGGACTTTGGATGTTGAGTTACTTCAATACCAAGATAGTAATGAACATAGCCCAAATCAGTCATTTCAAAACTTTTCCCCAATTCCTTCTTTATGGATGCAATGTAGCTTTCATTGTTCCCTGTCATCAAAAGGTCATTTGCATATACCACAATATATACAACCATTCTTCCAACTTTCTTGACAAATAAAGTTGCATCATCAAGATCATAATGTTTGAAATTGAGTTACAAAATATGCTCAGTTAGTTTTTCATACCAGGCTCACGATGCTTGTTTGAGGCCATACAAGGATTTCACAAGTTTGCATACTTTATGTTCATGTCCTTTCACAACAAATCCTTCAGGTTGGGACATAAAAACATTCTCTTTTAGATCTCCATTCAAGAAAGCAGTTTTTATATCCATTTGATGGACTTTCCAACTGTTCTAAGCTGCTAGGGCAAAGAGTGTCCGTATGGCAGCCCATTTTGCTGTGGGGGGTAAAAGTATCCTCATAATCGACCCCTTCCTTTTGTGTAAAACCTTTTGCCACAAGCCTGCCTTTGTGCTTGTCAAGTGAGCCATCAGCTTTATACTTGTTCTTGTAGACCCACGTGCAGCCAATTGGTTTGGTTCCTAATGGAGCATCAACCAGCTTCCAAGTGCTGTTCTTTATGAGGGCATCATATCATTTTGCATTGCTTCTTTCCATTCATCATGAGAAGAAACTTCTTTGAAGGAAGTTGGTTCAAAATCTGTAGACAAGTTCAATTCACAATCATAAGAAACATCCATATCAACAGGTGAATTATAGTCGTCTACATCACCTCCATTTTTCCAGTTTGAATTTATAGTTCCCGTCTTTCCAATCTCATCAGGATGAACACTTTCAAGTGTCTTTGTTAGCCACTTTGGGGGACCTTTCTCAGATGGTCCAGGCTGCTCCGTTGATTGAGTTGGGACTGAATCAAGATTGAGTCTCCCAATTCTATCAATCACATCACTTAAAGCATCATCTGTTGTTGGACTTTCATGCGGGGGAGAGAGTTTATCAAAAGAAGATTCCACATGTTGATCTAGTATAGGAATCCCCCCTTCAAGATGTGGAATCTGATTATCAAATTCTTGAAATGTTTTTTCATTTGCGAATCTATCCAAGTGATCAAGTTGCTGCTCAACAACATTGTCAGTTTTGGACGATTCAAGAAAAATTACATCTCTAGATACAACAAACTTTTTATTGACTTCATCATAGAGACGGTATGCTTTGGAGGTGTTTGAATACCCCAGGAAGATACACTTATGACTTCTTGCACCAAGTTTATTTCTATGTACCTTTGGTATCAAGGCATGACAGGTGGAACAAAAGACCCTGAGATGCTTTACCGAAGGAATGTGCCCATACCACATTTCATATGGAGTCTTGTTTGTAATAGCATTAGATGGACATCTATTCTTTATATATGCAGCACATAAAACAACATCAGCGCAAAACATTATTTTTACATTTTTGAAGAAGAGCATGGAGCGTACCATATTTAAGATTGTCCTATTCATTCTTTCAGCTACACCATTCTATTGGGGATTATAAGGTACAACCGTTTGATGTTTGATCCCATGTTGATGAAGATAGTTTTAAAATTCATTTGATGTGTATGCTTTTCCATTATCAGTGCGAATAGACCCAATATGAGATTGTGCATCATTTTCAATCCATTTATGAAAGTTCTTGAATGTTTGAAAAGCATCAGATTTGTTCTTTAATAAATAAACCCAATACATTCTAGTGTAGTCATCAATAAATGTCATCATATATTTATTTCCATTTGTAGAAGGAACAAGCATTGGACCACATAAATTTGAATGAATAAGATCAAGTTTTCTATGTTCTCTTGAATGTGAATCATGAAAAAACTGTTTGCTATGCTTTCCTAGAATGCAAGCATCACATTGCTTAAATTTCCTAGGAATTGTAGGCAAACCAACAACACCATTTTTCTTCAACAAGCAGAGGTTGTCATAGTTCAAATGTCCAAATATAGCATGCCGTAATAAACTTGATGGAAGTGTACCTTCTTTGTAATGAGAATTGTATGAGAAATGTTGTGCACGAAAAGAGGTACCTTGCAGCTTGAGAAGCCTTTCTTCTTCTATTCCACTCATGACAAGTGAGTGGTTAGATGCTTTTCTCACCTCAAGCTTGCCATCAAACATATGAATGGAGTGACCTTGCTGGCGGATGTGGACCAAGGACAACAAGTTTCTCTTCATCTGTGGGAGATATAGAACATGATGCAGAAGAAAGTATGGAAGACCAGGCAATTTAAGCCTGATTGTGCCAAGCCTTGATGGCTTGATTTTTGATTGGTCTGCAAAGTATACTGCTCCATCAACATTGTCAGTAAATTCTTCAAAAAAATCTTTTCAATGATTCATGTGGCAATTTTCTCCTGAATCAAGAAACCAATCATTTTTCCAAGAAGCAAGTGAAGCATTAAATAAATCTTCATTTACTCCAATATTACATTATGCCACCACATAATGAGCAGATTCAGGTTATTTACCATTGTCTGCATCATTAGTTTTACCTTTGGTTTGATTTCTTTGTTTCTCAATTTTGTCCAAAGGTATTTCGCATGTAAAGGCATCATATGATCCATTTCTTTTGCAGCGTATGTAGTGCAAATCTGCCTTTTCTCCTTAAGAGTGTCTACTCCCCCTGCCTCTGAAATATCTTCCTCTTCCTCTTTGACCACCTCTTCCTCTAGAAGAATCTTGAGTAGGATGCTTTTATTTATGAGCAAGGCACACAGCCTCTTCAGAAGATTCAGGGGTTGTCTTCTTTCCAAAAGCTTTCTCTCTTTCATCGATTTTTTTCACAAGAGAGTCAAAGGTAATATCTTGGAGATTTCCATTTGCTTGCAATGACTCAAGATAATTGGAGTAAGTAGAATAAAGTGCCTTGAGAAAAGTGATAAGAGGAATATCCAATTTGACGTTGGTGACTTTGATATCATGCATTATAGACTTTACTTTGGATGCAAGAGCAAGAGGATCATTATTTTGCAATTCAAGAGTGAAGAGTTTAATCATGAGTTGAACAACTTCAAGTGCAGAATGTGAGTCATAGAGTTCTTTCAGCTTTTGTAAGGCTTCGAAAGTAGTTGAAAATGGCGAAATATGGAGACTCACCTCTTCACTTACAGATGTTGCAATTAATGCATAAGCTTTGTTGTTATTATTTTCCCAAATGGCGAGCTCTTTGTCTGAGGTAGGTTGTTCTATCTCTTTGTCTTCGTCTCCGATACACACTCCTTTCGACAACTTTGAAAATGAGGGTGTGTTTTATCATGTGGGACCACTCAGGATAGTTCCCCTTGCGAGTGAGAACTATTCCCACAATAGATATGATTGAATTCATTTTAAAAACTGTGTACTATAAAAAAATACTTCTGCTGCAAAATTTTACTCCTAATGGGAAAAAAAATATGATTCTGATATCAATACGCATTAAACTGGACAACGTTAAAGTATAGAATATATGGGTGGGCCAGCGTAAATATATTGTGAGTGTATTATGGACAAAGTATACCAGTGTTCAATGTAATACACAAAATTGTGTATTAACGTAATACAAGAATTGTGTATTCAAACTGGACAAATGTAATCAAGAAACATTAAAGATAAGTAGCCATATCAGGCATAACAGGTATGGTAATGGTGGTATAGATAAGAAACCATAAGAATGATGTATGCTAGTGGTCAATGTATGGAGAGGCATAAAACTGTGTATACCACAACGTATACCACACAGCCTCCAAACGTTGTTTCCTCCTGGCAGACGCACTAGATTATGGACAATACTAGTCGCCTGGTCTCACATTTGAGCAATCCTTCCAACCGGAAATTGCAGGCCCTTGGCTTTGATTTGGTTCTTGCAACGACGCCAGAAATTCATTCTTCCCCATTGAATTTGATGGACCAAAGAGAGAATCGCAACGACAGATGGTGATCAAATGGGTTTTCAAAATTTGGGGACGAAACTCTCCGTAGTACATTCAACGTATCAATCCCATTCACGATATTGAAACCTACAGCCTCCGCGATTCCTGCACTGAGGGATGTGTCCCACCGGGGGTGCCAACTGTTAGGAGGGAAGATGGCATAGACAATGATTATGGAAGAGAGCCTAGAGAGCGCAGAGAGGACAATTATGCACAGCCCAGGGAGCGCAGAGGGCACAGACAATGATTATGGTAGAGAGCCTAGAGAGAAAATATGGTAGAAAAACTGATACAAGGAGTTACAACTAATTTTAGGAACTTGGCTCTAATACCATGTCAAGCCAGGTAGTAACTCCACCAAATCAATTCATATATTATTCCTTCAGGTTGGTCTTTGTTATATACATGAGGGAGATTGTTCACTTCATCTCTCGATGATTGTTCATATTTCTTTTTATTTATTTACATCAATTATATTTATTCACCCAATGCTGATGATTAGGTGTCAATAGATCTTTCAAAGAATTTCGTTTGATCTTTTGACGCCCTGTATTGACATGTTGATCTTACGAGTAGGCCAATCATTTCTAATTTATTTCGTTATCTTTTGGGTTAGGTTTTTTTCCTAGTCTTCTAAGGCCTATTTTGAGCTCTTATGAGGAAAATTTTGGTGACTATATGAACCCCTTTAAAGGACATTCTGAATATTTATGTGGCACCGTATAAATCAGATTAGAGTACAACTTTGGCACTATCTCTAAGGGTTCATTCTATGGCATTTCGACTACCTCAGATGAAAAAATTCAGCCTCCTCTATGGTCATAATTTTGAGACAAGGACGAAGATTCTTGTGGCTCATTTCTGGTGTCTAAGGCTATAAATCTGTGGCCTCCCTGAGGCGCAAACTTTGGTCTCTTTAAGACTATTTTGAAGTAGACCCATGTCATGCAAGAATTTCAAGAAATAATTGAGCTTGTCTGAAGCAATCTATATTGATTTTCTAAGGCAATTTCATTGAGCCCTAATATGAGCTTGTCTGAGGCAATATTATGTGGTTGAACAACGCTCATTCTAAGATTTAGATTTGTGCTTCCAAAGGACTAGTCCAGACTCCCGCTGAGGTCAAATTTCATGCTTACTATGGTGTCTCTTGGATAAATTTTGGGTCATTGTATTCGGGATTCCAGAGGCCTAATTTCAGATCTGAAGTAGGAGTATATCTGCATTGACTAAAGTTTATTTTTGAGAGGCTTATTCATTCTAAAGTCAAGTTCATTAAGGTGTTTTTGAGCATAAAATTTTGCATTTTCTTGAAAGGTTCTATTCTAATCAAAGGCGTCTAAAATAAGGTTATTACAAATATATGAATTATACTCATTTCTATAATGATATATGAATCTTCATGGATAACTGGTCTGCATGGATTCTAGTTCCTTTCTATATATGTATGTTAGGTTTGTTTAGAGTGTTCATAGCAATGTATATGATGACATTTCAACTGAATGTATTATGATAGGGAAATAATTGAGTTAGTTCGTCCAATGATTCAAATATCCCAAAATGAATAGACATGGGGCTTCAATCAAGTGGTTTAAAACGTTAATATTCATGGCATAGAGTAGTGTGGCAGTCAGGTGACATATTTGTTCAGAGGGATAAGATAAGACTATTATCATATATTTATCTATGCCATTATTCTCCAATATTTCTATTAGAGAACTCAAAGATAGAAGAGGCCAATTTTTGTTTCCATTCATAAGATCAGGGCTATATTCCAGTTTTGGTATTTTTAATATTTTTCAAGTTGCCGAGTTCAAGACTTCAAGTAGCCATAAGCTCATTGGAACCACAATCATTAATTATCACTATCATACATGAATCTCTATGTAGGGGTAGACCTTGTCTTTGTTTGGTATTATATAATAGTTTAATTAATTATGTATGTAACTATTGGTCTTGTGGTTTAGCTAAGCACAACCTGTGGTCCTCAAAGGAGCTAGAAGGTAAGGTCAAAAGTTTAAAGAGGTAGAAGACCTAAACCTGTGCACAAGAAGCTATTTTGAAGCTTGACATATTGACACAGTTTGACATCACACCATTGCATACGATGATAATATGAGAGACAACAACAAGGGTTTATCTTCCTTACATATCATTTAAATCTCTTTCAACAAAATCATAAGACTTCAACTACTGGAATGGTTTCTATTGTACAATCCTAGTGAATTGACACTCTAAGTTGATGATGCAATTACATGTACCACGATTCAACACTTGTGGTATTGCAATATAAGAAAGGTTGTTTGTTTACTTGTATTTTATGAATACCTTCACCTTTTGCGCCAGCTCTCAGTCATATCTTATTTTGCACTCTAAAGCCTCTGACAATACTATATTCTAATCCACTTGTAATTTGTTCCAAAACATTGTCAATTTTGTATGCAACATAAATGGCTCTGCAACATATTGAATAATGGCTTCCTTGGTCACAACCAACTCTTCTTGAGTAGAACACTTTTTGACATCCATTTCTTCATGTAGCTCTCACTTGATTTCATCTCTCAACTTGACTTCTCTAGGTGCACCAACGAAGGTATCTTGTTTACTTGGACCAAGCCTTATAATGCAGTATGTAACTTTAGATAGGATGATATAGTATTAGTTATGCTATTTTTTTACTATTCGTGAGATTTTACAAGAATTTTCACTTTTACTCTATCTATCTCAACTTCTACCCTGCCCTTCTTAGGAAATTCTTTTGGTGCATTGGAGTATTTGGTGCCCCATTCCTGAATGAAATCTATAGCCAAGTGAGAAAGTCTCAATATCCTGACCCTTTTCTGCAAATCCTTTTGTATTTCAAATAGAATTGCCATTACTTTATGAAATATTACCATTTCTTCATAAAATTGTTTCATCATTTCTTTTAATTCATTTAGTTCTTCAAGGATTGGAGATTGCAAACCTCCTCTACTAGAACCTGTAGAAGGCGCACTTTGATTTCCTATAAGGATTTATTCATTTTTCATTGGCTAGTTCTTTCTTCAGAAGTGAGATACTCAATATTATTTTTTGGTAGCTGTTGCGAATGATACATCTACTAAATCTATTGCTTTTGGATTGGTTCTCATGTATGCAACGATCTCCCTTTCTATATTAACGAAGATAGGATGGTCTGGCTCATTGGGAAAATACTTCCTCCTCTCCTAAGTGATCTTATGCTTGATCTCATCAAAAGTGAAGTTGGATATATCCAAAATCCTTTCTTCTCCTGATGCCATGATACACATCTCATTGAGTGGGAGATGTCCTCTTGTTAGAGGAGTTGGAGGCTGAATCCTCAAAGTGGCTACAATTGGTTCAACTTACACATTCTTTAATCTGATCTCCTCTTCTTGCTTGTTGACTAGGTTTGTGGCAATCAAGTCCTCTTCTAATTTATTTGTTGCTAAAATTGGAAACTAGGTCCAAATTCCACTTTGGACAACTTATTTGATGGCGATAATTATTGCATTGAATTCCTCTTTTTGAGAGGACCAAAACCAACCTAAATATCTCCCAAATTAGGCAATGAAAAATGTGTTTTTGAAGTGAATCCCACACGTATAAATTTTCAAGGTCAACCACACCATCATGTAGGCTCATGAAGCCCAAGCAACATGTCTTTTGAGCCTCAACGACTTTTATAAATAAGGATCACCTCAAATGTCATTTGGCACCTCATCAACTCACACATCCTTTTGTCTCCTCATCTGATTGGTTCGTACACCTACTGGGCAACTGATCTTTTCACATGTGTGGAAAAAAGGAGGATGAATTTTAGGAGGTCGAATTTCAGATATGTTGTATGGTTTGACCAACATCGACGAAGGGGTGTTTGACCTAATTTGACTGTATTTTATGTGGGAGAATATCTATTACAACAAGCTACATTTATTGGCACATAAATCAAGATTTTTTGGGTTGTTTGACTTGCATTGACCAAAGGCTTGTTTGACCACAAAGTTGACTTCAGTTTCAATGATTTTGTGTAGTATTTGGATGACTATTTCGGGATTGATTTGACCATCAAGAGAGGCTAAGTTCCTCTCTCCTTTGATCGAGCTCTTTTGGAGAAGTTTGACCAGAATTTTACTGTCATTGACTTTTTGGTTAGGGTTGATTTGACTATTGTTGAATGAGATCAGAATTTCAGTTTTGATAGGACTATTTTGGACAATGGTATTGGGTAATCAATTGGAAAGTCAAATTTGACTTTGACTTTGGATTATGGTATTCTCTCTCTGCTAAATATTTGATATTTATAATGTGAAGAATCGATCAAGGGGGTTTACCCATCTTGGGGGTTTTCCCTTGTTGAAAATGCAATAAGAAATCCTAATTTAATTTTTTCATTGAATTAATTTAGGAATAAAATTGTAATTCCACATCATAAGACAACCTGTATGAGTTACCTAAGTTAACTTGAATTAGTTGGCTCAATTAATTCAAGTTGAGGGGCTAACTTGAGTCATGTAGAGTGCCTCCTACATTATAGGAGCCCTGGTTGATTTTATTTTGGGTTGTAATTAATTAATTCAGTTTAACTAAGTTAAAGTCAGTTAAACTAATTCCAACTGATGGAGAAACTAGTTGGAGGTCAGACAATGGGGTATTGCTTCATATGTTCAATTAGTTAACTGATTATTCACTCATAAATAACTCATGCATGTTAGATATGAGAGTTACCCAGTTGAGATCGGAGTTTAGGGAAAATGTACTATCAATTGTATAACCATTCGAATTGTACAGGTGGTGCATGCAGTGAGAGGAAGGCCTATGATGGATTGCACAATTCCAATTGAGGAATTTCCCTAATTAATAGGGGCTAATTCCCAAGGAAATAGTGCAAGGAAACAAGAACTTGGGCAAGCATAAATTTGGTTAACTATTGGCCTGCGCTTGTCTAGGAAGTCATGAGATAGATAGAGATAGTGCATAGGTTGCTCAGGCTTGAGAAAATCATTATAATCTTCTCATATTTTCTGACTAATGAAATATATAGATAACAAGGTTTTTTAACTATGGCTTTCTGCAGGAAATTAATGTCTAATGTGTTGATTGAATTCTTTCTCTTGTATTATTTGTGATTTTGCGATCATTTAATTGTTCCATTGACGAGTAGAGTATATTTAAGTCTATTGTTTTAGTAAATTACAATTAGAAGTTTAAATCTAAAAGGAATTTCTACATGGTATCATAGCAGAAATCACTCTATAAGAGGAGAATACAAGTTTGTCTTTTGCAGGTGAAATCAAATTTGCAATATCATTCTTCAGAGCCAGCAGGATGTTGTTTTATGGATTGAGACTTGAATATTCCCTTGAGGGTAGTTCAAACTATATTGCTTGGAAGGACATGATGGAGGCAGTGTTGGAAGACAAAGGGCTGAAGGAATTCATAGACATAGATATTCCTAAGCCTCCATCAACTGATGCTCAAGATCTAGTAGAGTGGAGGAAATGTGTTGCAAAGGCTAGAAGGATCATACTGAAAGGAGTTTGAGATCATATTGTCTTGAAGCTACACAAGAAGGAGACTCCATATGCTATGTGGAAGGCCTTGAAAAACCTATTTCAAAACAAAAGTTACCACATGAAGCTAACACTGAAGGACAAGCTCAGGAAAATCAAGATGGATAATGACGACCAAATACCAACGTACTTGACAAATTTCACCCAATGTCGGGATGAGCTTGGAAGTGTTCGTGTTATAGTTGTTGAAGATGATTTCGTTAGCCTAACACCTCTAGGTCTTCCCAAGAGTTGGCACAACTACCAGGATTCAATAAATGGCAAGGAAAAGCTACCAGAGTGGGAGCATTTGTAGTCTGACTTGGTGCAATAAGAGATTCAGTGGAACACCAGAGATGGATCCTCATCCAAGCATGATGATAAGGAAAAATGTGCCTTTGCTAGAAAGTAAAAGAAAGGGAAAGGGAAGTCATCCCATTCCAAATCAGATTCCAGTCAAGGCGGCAAGAAGAAGGACTTGTTGAAGATTAAATGTTTTCACTGTCATGAGATGGGACACTATTCCATGAAGTGTTTGCACAAAAGGGTCAGAAAGAATCCCTCAGGAGGAGTGGTAGGTGAAGCTCTTGCTTCATAATTCAAGTTGGATTTCACCCTCATTGCTTCCATGGTGACATCGATGATGGGTAGTGTGTGGTATCTGAATAGTGGAGCCCCATTCCATATGATGGGAAACCATGGGGGCTTCACTGGGGGAGAAATATCATACCATGTGCATTCATATTGGGGGATATTTATTGAGGTAAAAATGACATAATATATTGGGGGATATATAGGGGGTAAAGGGTTTTTATATTGGAAAATATAAAAAATGGAGCTTAAAGTTAATGAAAAAATAGATACCTACAATATCTAGTGAAAGTAAGGGTTTTCTAAATTGGGAAGCTGTATTGGGTTCATATTGGTAGGGGGTTAAATAATGTGATTTTTAGAGGGATTTTCCAATTTGTAGCCAAATTAAAGGTATTGTTTAATATGCCATGAACGCACGTGATATGTCAGAGGTTCATGAAGTGAATCCCCCGTGCAGGAAACAAAGAAATTTTCAGTGACTTGGAGGTGAAATACCTCTGTATGCACATCAAAATGGGAGATGATGGAAGGTATAGAATGACCGACATCAGTGCTGTTACTTTTTAGATGGATTTTGATTCTCCTCTTACATTAAAAGATATCATGTATGTTCCAGGTTTGAAGAAGAATTTGGTTTCAACTGCTATGTTGGAGGACTATGGCTACGGTGTGATATTTGGAAAAGGAAATTCTTTCCTTCATCACATAGCCTCAGGACAAGTGAAGTAGATCGGGTTTGGCTGAAGAACCTCTACAAATTGGAGGTAGAAGACTGTGCTTCTTTGAGCATAAAATCATAGAAGGTGCGAAGCCAAGACATCAGCGAATTGTGGCATAGAATGTTGGGTCACTTGCACCATAGAGATTTGAAGATCATGCAACAGATTTCTACACGAATTCCCAAGGGTACAATAGAGCACGACGATACATGCAAAGGGTTTGCATTGGGGAAGTACACTAAAGAAACCTTTCATGATAAGGATAGTCAAGCGCAAGTGATTCTTGAAAGAGTTCACTCAGATGTGTGTGGACCATTCTCGACAAACTCCATGGCCAAGCACATGTATTATGTAATATTTGTAGGGGATTTATCACGTAAGTGTTGGATTTTCTTCATACATAAGAAATATAAAGCGTTCTATAAATTTTGTGAAGTTAAAGCACTTGTTGAGAAAGACATTGGTAGGAAATTGAAGGCTCTTAAGAGCTATAATGATGGAGAATATGTGTAAAACGAATTCAAGAAGTTCTGTGCATCAGAAGGAATTCGATGGGAGTTAATAGCACCCCATAAGCCAAAATAGAATGTGGTGGCTAAAAGGAAGAACAAAAGTATTGTGGGAGTTGTGTGGGAAATGTTACATGATCAAGGTCTACCGTTGCACATGTGGGCCGAAGCATGCAACACAACTATATATGTACAAAATAGAGTCCTCATCGGATTCTTGTGATGCGTACACCATAAGAATATTTTTTCAAGAAAGAAACCAGATCTGGCACACTTCAAGATATTTGGTTCATGAATTTACTATAATGTTACCAAGGATGCAAGGAAAAAGATAGAGCCAACAACTAAGTTGGGCGTATTTGTGGGGTACACTGATACACCTCACAACTATTGGTTGTACCTGCCATCTCATAGGATGGTTGTGGTTCGTAGGGATGTGAAATTCGATGAAGAGAAAGCCATGAGATGTTCCCTTGAGAGGGATCTTTAGTTGCATGGAGATGAGGAGCTTTCAGCTCCAAAATAAGAACCTCAAGATGATGTGGAGAAACCATATGTAGCTGAGTAGAGAGTGAAAGAAACCACTCATGCAGAGACTTCTAGAGATGGAAGGAAGCACACCAAAGAGGCTGACAGATTGATGCATGATTCTAGAGAGAATGTGGGAGCACCCACATCACAACACAGGTAGAGGAGGTCACCAAATTGGTACATTGTCTGCATGGCTTTGATGAACAACATTGTAGAGATTGATGCATCCTCATTCGAGGAAGCAGTGAAGAAACTAGTATGGGTTGATGCCATGGTAGAGGTGTATGACTCCATTATCAAAAAAAGTGTTTGGGAAGTGGTCCCAAGACCAACAGACAAGTCAGTGGTAAATTCCAGATGGTTTTACAAGGTAAAGCAAGCAACAAATGGGAGTGTGGAGAAACACAAGTCCATATTTGTGGCTAGAGGGTTCTCTCAGGTGGAGGGAATTGGTTACGAGGAGATCTTTGCTCCAGTAGCAAGGTAATATTTAATCAGATCTATTCTATCACATTCAATGCAGATGGGATGGAAGATACATTAGATGGATGTGAAGATAACATTCCTCAAAGGAGAGATTGAGGAAGAGGTGTACATTGAGAATCTAAAAGTATTTGAGACCTTCAACAGAGAATCACATGTGTGCAAACTCAAGCAAGCATTGTATGGATTGAAACAAACACCCCGTGCTTGGTACACCAAGATAAACAGTTATTTCACCAGGTTGGGCTTCACCAAAAGTGAATTAGATGAAAACATTTACCATATTGTGGTAGCTAAATTGTTGATTATAGTATTATATGTCGATGTTTTAATTCTAACAGGTGATGAGAAGTTGGTAAAATCTTTCAAAGATGATCTTGAAAGAGAATTCAAGATGAAGGAACTGGGGCTCATGCATTACTTCCTTGCTATGGAAGTATGGCAAGGAGATGAGGAACTATTTGTATCTCAGGGCAAGAAGTTCCACATGGAGAGCAACAAACCCATGGAGACTCCTCTAGCAGGGAATTGGAGGAAGTAAGATGCTACTTCAGGTGAAGTAGTGGAGACTATTATTTATAGGAAACTTGTGGGTTCACTTATGTATTTTGTGAACACACGACTAGAGATATGTTTTTCAGTTAACCAACTTAGTGAAGCTATGGTTAAGCCAACCAAAATTTATTGGAAGGAAGCTAAACATGTGTTGAGATACCTTAGAGGCACCACTTAGTTTGGTCTTTGGTACATAAGAAAAGAGGGAGTGAAGCTTCAAGGATTCATAGATGCAGATTGGGTAGGGAGTCCATCTGATAGGAAGAGCACATAAAGGGGAATCTTTAGTATTGGGTCAGCAACAGTTTCTTGGTACAACAAGAAGCACATATCAGTTGCACTCAGTTCAGCAGAAATATAGTACATGGTTGCTAGTCAAGCAACTTGTGAGGCTATTTGGATGAGGAAGATCCTTGTTGGGTTATTTGGTCAACAGATGGACCCTACAGTGATTTACTGTGACAATAAGATTTGTATCAAACTCTGAAGAATCCAGTTTTTCATGATCAGTCCAAGCATATCGACATCTAGTATCACCATCTACGAGATTGTGTGCAGAGGAGAATCATGTTGTTGGAGTACATTCCTACATAAGAACAAGATGCAAACATCGACTAAGGCACTGTCATGAGGCAACTTCGAGTTCCATAGAGGTAGGATTGGGGTATTTGATAATCCATTTCTTGTTGAGAGGGAGTGTTGAAAATGCAACAATAAAATCCTAATTTAATTTTGTCCTTTAATTAAATTAGAAGTAAAATTGTAATTCCACATCACAACAAACCTTCTACGAGTTAAATAAGTTAATTTGAGTTAGTTGACTCAGTTAATTCGAGTTGAGGGTATAACTTGAGTCATGTAGAGTGTCTCCTACTTTTTAGGAGCCCTGGTTGAGTTTATTTTGAGTTGTAATGAATTAATTCAGTTAAACTAGTTCCAATTGATGGAGGAACTAGTAGGAGGTCAGACAATGGGGTGTTATTTCATGTGTTCAACCAGTTAACTGATAATTCACTCATAAAAAACTCATGCATGTCATATCTGAGAGTTACCCTTTTGAGATTGGAGTTCAGGGACAATGTACTATTAGTTCTATAATCATCTAAATGGTATAGGTGGTGCATGCAGTCAGAGGAAGGCCTAGGATGGATTGCGCAATTCCAATTGAGTAATTTCCCTAATTAATAAGGATTAATTACCAAGGAAACAATGCAAGGAAATAGGGACTTGGGAAAGAAAAAATTTGGTTAAGTGTTGGCTTGGGCTTGTCTAGGAAGCTGTGAGACAAATAAAGATAGTGCAAAGGTTGCTCGGGCTTGAGAAAAGCATTGTAATCTTCTGATATTTTCTGACTAATGCAATATACAAATAGCAGGGGTTTTTTGCTGTGGATTTCCCCAAGAAATCAATTTATAATGTGTTGATTGAATTCTTTCTCTTGTATGCTTCATGATTTCACAATCATTTAATTGTTTTCGCCGATGAGTAGAGTAGATTTAAGTCTATTGTTTTAGTAATTTATAATTAGCAATTTGAATCTACAAGGAATTTCTACATCCCTAACATTTGCCAACTTTTGGTGTTCTCTTGTCTTGGCTTGTCTTCTACTTTTATTATTCATGTTCTATCTATAGTTATTGTCAATGTGATGGTTAATGTGATTGGTATTGGACTATCGATGTGATGGTTAATGGGATTGGTATAGGAAATTTGCATTGGGATAACTAAAGGACATTTAAGTAATTATTACAAGCATAGAACATACCATTGTTAACTAAAATTAACATGGAATTAGAGCCCAGGTGAAGACAAAGCCTAAGAAAGAGAGAAAAGAAATCACTAAGAGATCTATTGGACATAGATTATTGGACAAGTCTCAATGGATTCTACATCTTACTTCAAGACAAAGGACAAGATCAATGATAAATATGACTATCATGGATGGAAGATGAATTTGGACTTGACTTTGGAGGAGTATGAAGTATTGGACTATGTGCAGGAAAAGTGGTGGAGCCTCCTTCAAATGCACCGACTACTACTAGGATGAAGTATAGAAAATATGAGGTCAAAGAAAATAATATTTTGATCGACTCCATTCAAAAGAATTTGGTTGCCTATATTTATGATTTGGGAACTTTTAAGGAAATATATGATAATATGGTTGGAATGTTCAAAGTGAAAGATGAAAATCAAATCCTCTTTCTCAAAAAAAGTTGAAAGATATCAAAATGGATAAAAGGGATCCTATCCAATCATAATTCATGAAAATAACACAAATCAAGAATGACCTATTATCTATTGGAGAAGTTATTGTTAATAGGTAGCTCACTCTCATTGCACTTGAACATCTTTCAAGACCATGGGATGTATTTAGCACCATTATTCTCATCAATGATAAGATACCTAGTTTTCATGAGTTATTAGCTAGATGCACTCAAGAGGAGACTAGGATGATGGAGAGAGATAAGTCCTCAAATGGAAATGAGCCTACTGCCTTCTCTGCTCATGCAAAAAGGAAGAATATTGTTGGTCCAAGGAGACAGGGTCAAGGATCCAAGAAGGGATTCAAAGAAGGAAGAAAAGGAAAGTGTTATAACTGCAACAGGTTCGACCACTATGCTAGAAAATGTCCTCACAAGAATAATTCTCCAACGGACGATGACAACAAGAACAACAATTTCAAAGGAAATGGAAATCAAAGGAACAACAAGTTCAACAACAAAGGAAAGAGGAATCCTCCTAAAGGCATATAGAATCTATGTACTTGGTCAAAGAGATGTGGAAGTAAGCTATGATATTACCTTTGATGAAGACAATTTCCTTAGGAAAGCCATAGATCTCACTATCCCAAGGAAGGATGATGACGATGTTGCCAAAAATAAGATGAACCTCCAATGGATGAGCCAATGCCCAATGTTGATCGTCTGTTGGATACTATTGATCCACCTCCTAGTGATCCCTCTATATCAAGGAAAAAACCTTTATGGCTCAAGGACACTCTTGAAGATGTTGAAAGACATACTGCTCCAAGAGGGACATTTCACGAAGTTAAGAAGTCGAATAGGTATCAAGGGTACTTGGCTGCCATGATTACTAATGTTCAAGCTAAACCTTGCAAGTTTGAAGAAGTCGTAAAGTACCAAGTATGGAAGGATGCAATGAATGAGGAATATGAATCTATCATGAAGAATGATGTCTGCAATGTGGTGCATAGACCTAAGGACAAGTTCATGGTCACGTCAAAATGATTTAAAAAATTAAACATGGAGCTGATGGAAGTGCTACAAAATTCAAGGCCAAGTTTGTTGCTCATGGTTTCCCTCAAAAGTAGGGACTGGAATATGACAAAATATTTGCATTGGTTTCCTGATATAACATTATTTGATCTATCATTGTTCTCGCTTCCAATTAAGGATGGAGCCTACATCAGATGGACATTAGGACTACTTTTTTGCATGGATCGCTGAAGGAGGAAGTTTACTTGGAACAACTACCGGAGTTTGAAGTACAAGATAGAAGGATACATGTTTGCCAGCTGAAGAAATCCCTCTATGGGTTGAAGCTAGCCCTTAAGACTTGGTGTCTAGTCAATTTAGTGTCCTAAATTTCTCCACATAAATTATCAATCCGGGTATCATAAATTGATGAAGTGTGGTGCACTATATGTGCTTAGTTAACCTTTTTCTTACTTCGTCGTTTTATAGTTTATGTTATTTTTGGGGGTTTTGTTTCTTATGCTTAAGGAAATTAATTTAAGAAAGAAAAGTTATGCTTCTAGATGAAAATCTCTAAATGTTAATGGACAACTAAATCTAATGACTTTTAATGTTAAAATCTAATTTCTAAAGAAGGGAGAAAGGGAAATGAACATTAGATAAAAGCAAATCAAAACTTTGAATAGTTAGATTAATCTGTTATGCTTCTTAACCTGCAAATGATACCCAAATACAGAATATGCAAAGAAAAGAGACCGATAACACAGAATATGTGAAGAAAAGATATACAGAACACAGAATAGCGAAGACTTTATTATTCAGAGAGTAATGTTCACTTGCCTCTTCGAGGAGGCAACCTCCAATAGAGCAGAGCTCGATTACAAAAATAAGACACGATGCTCCTCTGCAGGGAGTTCTATCCCTATATATAGACTCCTACAAGTAAACCACGGGCAATAACCATTTTATTACTAATTACCGTTGCCCATTTGCAACTAATTGTGGTTCCTTTATTAATGCGGATTAACCACTTACAATTATTAATATCGCTTTATTGACTTCTTAACTATGACGTGGTCCCATTACATAGATAAGGGGGTTAGGGTGGGACCCTAACATGCCCACCCCCTTAAGACTAGCCTTGTCCTCAAGGCTGAAGCTCCAGAAACTGCTGCAGAATAGTGGTTGGCTCACAAGTTGCATCTTCTGGAGAGGTGTCTTTCCATTTGACTAGGACTTCCTTAATCATGCGGCCGCGCAATTGCTTGACTCGTCTGTCGAGGACCTGTTCCGGTTGAAGCCAAATGGATCCTTCTTCGTCCAACTCCGATAGACTCGTCTGAATTCTGCAATTATTCCCAATCACTTTCTTGAGGCATGAAACATGAAAAACTGGATGGATTTTCGCAGTAGGTGGCAAAGCCAGCTTATAGGCCACTTCTCCAATGCGTTGAAGTACTTGATATGGTCCGTAGAATTTGGGAGAGAGTTTCTGACATCCTTTATCTTTGAGTGATGTTTGCTTATATGGTTGGAGTCGTAAAAAGACCTGATCCCCTTCTTGAAATTGGTGCTTTGAGCGATGCTGGTCTACCTGTTGCTTCATGCGGTTCTGAGCTTGGTGAAGATTTTCTCTAAGATGGGCGAGCATAGTTGCGCGGTGTTGTAGGAGTTGATCCACTGCTTGGACTTTTGAGCATCCCTTGAGATATGAAGTAGGTGAAGGTGGAAGTTGACCATATACTGCTTCATATGGA